>BDUI01002400.1:114244-124274 GCA_002335545.1 Apodemus speciosus | reverse complement strand
TGAACCCAGGTCCTCTGGAAAAGCAGCCAGTGCTCTTCCCTGCTGAGCCATCTCTACAGCCCCATAAACACAAACCCTGTCTCCTAAAATCAAGCTCTAAGATACGAGGAAGAGATCTCTTGATTGCTCGTTTTGTTTTCTTTTTGTGGTAGGGTATTGATACATAGCCTGCAGTGACTTAAAAGTCACAATCGCATTGCAGGAGACCCACATCAGGCGTGTCTGTCTCCACAGACGCCATGCCTCCTCCTAGTCTCTGAAGGCACCCACAGATACACGTACATACATACATACATACATACATACATACATACATACATACATACATACATACGGATAAAAGCAAAGGAAATATTCAAAAATATTGTTTTGACTCTTCTAAGCCTTTGGATTGTGCCTTAGTATTTCTGGCTTTCTTGTGGTTTTACTGTATACGTTTATGTACCTAAAGAGTGTAAACAGAGGGGCTGAAGACGCGGCTCCGTGGTTAAGCATGCTTGCTAGTGCTCTTGTGGGCCACCGGGGTTCAGATCCCAGCACCCACCATTTGTAATTCTAGTTCTAGGGGATCGCACGCCTTCTTCTGGCCTCTGATGGCACTGCATCCACATGGCACACGTATGTACATGCAGGCAAAGCTCTCCCGTACATAACTTAAAAATACACTTTAAACGAATGTAAATTCAAGTGGCACCATGTGGATGAGTGACTTGTAATTTCCCTCGTTTGATGTTTTTTAAATGTGTGTGTTTAAGCCCGTGAGCACAGGTATGTGAGAGGCCAGGCCTGGGTCCCTCTGCAGCAGGGGTTACTGGCACTTGGTTACGGGCTGCCCATTGTGGGTGCTGGGAACAGAGCTCTCATCCTCTTCAGGAGCGGAATATTAATTGCTGAGCCATCTCCCCCGCTGTGATTGAGTCTAGAGTCCTTTTAGTGATGTTAGCTAGCTTGGCCCTTTGCCCTACACAATCCAAGAAAGATCGAGGCTTAGGTGCTTTCCCTTTGTTGAGAGAAATTTCTCGTAGAGATGCTTGTGAGTATGTCCGCTATCCATGCATCTTCCCACCCTCCTTCCCCTGCTTTTCTTCCCTCCCTGCCCCTCTCTCCTCAGGTCCCATGGACTAGAGAGGTTTAGAGTGACCTGACTAAATGCAGTTCAGAGCCACATCTTCCCCTGACAAGCAGGGCTTTGGCTTTTAGGGGAGACCTTGTAGTGGTTTGTCTTCCACTAGAGTGAGTTTTCCCTCCCAGGATTGCTCAGCTTTTTCTGTAAACAAGCAGCTGCTAGGTGTGTGTACTTGATTACAACACAGGAGCAGGTCGTAACGGTTAAGCAAGAACCCATACTGCAGTGGGAACGTGGGAACCATAGCCTATGGTGGTGTGCTGACAAAATTCTGAGATCATCAGTTTATCAGGAAAGATGGCTAGGCATGATGGTGCTTGCCTGTTCTGTAGGTGCTGACCTACAGAACAGTTTTAGGTCAGCCATTGCTACACAGTGAGGCGACCGTCCAGGGTGTGTGGGGGTGGGGGAGGGTGTCATGGCTTTCTCGTGGTTTCTGTGTGGTTGGCTAGCTATCCCTCAGGGTTTTTGAGAGATAGCTTTTCATAGCTGTCACATTGTAGAGGAAAGGCCAGCTTGTCATCACCTTGAAAGGGGGGCCTAAGTCGTACCTTCCTTTTACTAGGGTTTTCCTTCAAAGGCTCCACCACAGGCAAGGAAGCCCTTAGCTTATGGGCCTTTGGGGGAATTTATGATCCAAATCATAGTACCTGTCTCTTCTCATGTCCTTATCATTTCCTCTTTTAAAGAAGTGATTTATTGGTGTGAGGGGCAGGGTCTAGGTAGCTGATTGAGGATGCCTTTATGGGTGGTTTTCCCAAGGATTAAATTCAGGTTTACACAGCAACTACTCCACCCCACACCCCAGCCATCTCAGAGCGTCTTTATTTTCATGCTACAGATAGTTTGTTGCTGTTTGCATCTACTTGACATGTATTTATTGCAAACAAGTCTCCTTATTGGCAGTTTTCTGAGTAGTCATGAGTTTATCAACATTAAACCTAAGCCAGTGTGTTTTGTTGCTTGTTGTTTGAGACAAGATCTTGTGTAGCCCACGTTGGCCCTGACGCCCCAGGTACAGAGAGTGAGCTTGATCTTGTGTAGCCCACGTTAGCCCTGACGCCCCAGATACAGAGAGTGAGCTTGATCTTGTGTAGCCCACGTTGGCCCTGACTCCCCAGGTTCAGAGAGTGAGCTTTATCTTGTGTAGCCCACGTTGGCCCTGACTCCCCAGGTACAGAGAGTGAGCTTGATCTTGTGTAGCCCACGTTGGCCCTGACTCCCCAGGTACAGANCCACGTTGGCCCTGACTCCCCAGGTACAGAGAGTGAGCTTGATCTTGTGTAGCCCACGTTGGCCCTGACTCCCCAGGTACAGAGAGTGAGCTTGAGCTCCTTATCTTTCCTAGTGCTGGGATGGATTCCAAAGGTATAGCCCAGCCCTGGTTGCTATGGTGCCAGGATCATACTTGGGCTTTGCACAGAGGAGGGAAATGTTCTTTCCTCTGAACTTTTGTTTTTCTTTTTTCATCTTTTAGACAAGGTCTCTCTGTGTAGCCCCCGAATGTCTTGGAACTCACTCTGTAGGCCAGGCTGGCCTCCAACTTCAGAGATCTGCCTGCCTCTGCCTTCTGAGTGCTGGGATGAAAGGCGTGTGCCACCGCTCTTAACCTTTTAATTTGTGCCAAAATCTGATTTGCAAAATATATTATACTTGGGTCAGAGTAGTCTTCATTTTCCACATTGTGTAGAAACCAAGAGAATTTATTTTCTAGCCCATTATTGGAGGACAAACCAGGAACTGAGAAGGGGCCATGTACTGAATGGCTCCAGTGTTTTAAGGAGAGCCTCAACTCTAAAGATTCACATCCATCTTCAGAACTTACGGACTCAGGGGACTCCAGCAGACTCCACTTCATAGTGAGGCAGTGTGGTAGTTAGCTGCAATCATAGCAGAGCCTGGGTGTTTCCCAAGAGCAAAGGGCAGCAAGTATTTCAGTAAACCTGCCTCATTTAGGCAAATGACATTGTCATGGCAATAGCTGCAGTAGAAAATTCTAGAAGTGACAGTAGAAAATTCTAGAAGCGTCCCCTTTGCCCTTCTCAGGAATACAGTCATGGAGAGAAGGCAGATCTTGTCTCTTTAACAAGGAAAGCCTTGAAGTCACAGAAAATATGTAATGCAGAAATAAAAACTTAGTATCTTTATAATAGCATTCTTTAGTTACTTTTATAAAAAGCTCTCTGGCTTGAGTTGTGCCAGCGAGTGACACTCGTTAACAAACATCACCTCTTTTCATTCAGTGTGTCTGTGGATTACTAACACCAGCCAGCATTAAGCGGTTCAAAGAAGATGATTAGTGTGGAGGGTCATTAAGGGGAAGTGTGTTGTATTCAAGGATTAGATTCAGGAATTTCACATATGCCAACTTTCCTTGGAAACCCATCTGTTCATGTCCAGTAGCTCTATGAGAGACTAGAGTTAGGCTTCCGTTGACAATCTGTTTTGTCTCTGAGTATATACTTGAAATCCTAGATACATGTAACTTAGGAACACCTGGGAAAACAGGTGTTTATACCACTTGCACATCATTTGTTTACTTGCTTACACAACAAATAGCTGGTTTATTACTGCTGAGTTTAACCTAGTTGACATTGTGTTAATAGTTGAATTTGTAAATGTACAACTGTGTAGTGTATTGTTAACAGCCATGTGCTGCATCATCTGTGTGCAATTTATCTGTCCTTCAGATGGGATCAGTGACCCTACACCCTGTCTTTCTTGTTTTCCACAGACAATGGATTCTGAATTATCACACAGCATGGTTGGGAGCTATCTTAACCCTCCAGAAAGAATGTATCTTCCATCATTCACGCAGAATGAAGCATTTCAGAATCACCACCCTGGGAACTCTCCTAAAATGTTTACTAGTCCAAACAATCAAGGTAATGTTAATATGAAACTTTACAGAAAGTCAGGAGCAGCTCATGGTGCAGAAATAACCTTCCTACTTCCTCCAGTTCTGTAGAAAGCACTGGATTGCATGTTGAGTGGCCACACAACTGCCAACCACGAGGCCGCTGCATTTCCCTGGGAGCCTGCTTGGTCACTCACCATTCCTAAAAATAGTGGCTTCTTCAGCTCTAGGCTACAGATTAATGCAACGAGCTAATAAATACAACTGTAATAAAAGTATCTTTGAGAACAGAAAACTACTCTTTTAGGGCTAGAAGTTGAAGGCTGGGGAGCCAGGGCAGTAGTAGCACAGTCTCATCCCAGCACTTGAGATGTCGAGCCAGGTGGATCTTTGATTTTGAGGCAGCCTGGTCTACACAACAAGTTTGAGGCCAGCCAGGGCTAAATAGAGAAATCYTACCTCAAACAAACAAAAATAGAATAAAATTTTATAGGTAGAGTGATAAAGTAAATTTTTTAAAGAGTTTTTTTTAAAGATTTATTTATTTTTATGTATATGAGTACACTGTTTCTGTCTTCAGACACACCAGAAGAGGGCGTTAGATCCCATTACAGATGGTTGTGAGCCACCATGTGGTTGCTGGGATTTGAACTCAGGACCTCTGGAAGAGCAGTCAGTGCTCTAAACCGCTGAGCCATCTCTCCAGCCCTAAAGTAAAAATTTTATGTAGGTTTTCTTTTTCTTAACTTTTTTTTTCAGGGTCTCACGCTATAGCCTGGGATGCTCAAACACACGTGTCCCTCCCTGTCCAGCCTCTGGAGTGCTGGCCTTACAGTGGTGCCACCACACGGGCTGCAGCACAAAAGGCCACTCTCTGGGCCACCATACTCCAGGCTCTGCACATCCTTCACACCCCAGCGCTCTCTCTGAGCAGTGACACTGCACTCTGGAGTCAGCAGATCCAGGACGGCTTTCTAAGAAGGCGTGCCGACCAGGCTTTAAATGATTCTCCATTCTTTCTTAGTCTCATGATTATGATGTTAGTCTTTGTGGTTTCAGAAGGATGACTTTTTTCACTGAGGAGCACTTTCTGTGTCTCTCTTCGTACCTCTCAAAATGTCTCATTCTTTTTCTATTAAATTTCTTTGTCAATCTGGAAATAAAATACAAATCCAAGGGACTACCAATAGAGAGCTGGCTCAGGGGTGAAGAGAGAGCTGGCTCAGGGGTGAAGAATGCACGCCAAGCAGCCACGTGGTCGGGGAGTGCTGGTGCTGGAGCTGGTGTGTTTGTCCTCAGACCTGCGTGTGTGTGTGTGTGTGTGTGTGTGTGTGTGTGTGTGTGTGTGTGTGTGTGTAGACGTACACATACAACTTAAAAAGGGAAGTAAATGCATCAGTACAAGATAGGATAAAAATCTAGAGTTGGAATCCTTCTACCCTACATGATGAGAATGCCAGTGGAGCCGTAGCATATCCCAGCAGCAGGCAGAATTCACACGTTCACAATTGTCCTTGTTCCCTTAGGAAACCTTTAGATCCAAGCAACTATAGAAAATGACTAACACGTTTCAAACATAAACCTAAGAGAACCTCAAAAGTGAATTAGAAAATAGGACTCCAGAAATATTTTATACTTTACAAATTACTTTATAAGATCTGATTATCACCCTTCCAAAAAATCTGTAATGATGGCTGCTGGCTTAGGATTTTATTGCTGTGATTAAACCCCATGGCCAAAACTCAGTGCTGAGAGAAGGATTTGTGCTCACGGAGGGAAACCAGGGCAGGCTCACAGCAGGAGGCGTGCGACTCCCTCGCCTACCCTCATGCTAGTCAGCACCTAGGATGACAGCTCAGGGACAGAGCTGCCCGCAGTAGGCCGGGCCCACCCACCCACATCAGAGGGCTTTTTCTCCTTCTAAATTCCCTCTAGCCAGCACTGTGATATTAGTAAATAGATGAAGTCTGTTGAGTTTACAAACCATAAGAAAGTAATCCAGAGCAGTGAGCCAGCTCCCCATGTCAGAGAACAAACAAAAATTGCCTGAACTGCATACATACTGCCAAATTATTTATATTCCGCTCAGATCTAGTTTTATCATTTGAAATCACACCTTAATAGAAAATGTAAAATAATGTCTGAAAAACCGCTAACTCTAAATGTATCTGCATCATGGTGAGGACATCAGGACAGGAAGTGAGTGAGGACAACTTTAGACCTCAGTTGCTATACTCAATAGTTGAAGGATGAGCATCTGGAAATAATAATCCTGTTGTGGCTCAGTCATAGAAATCACCTGCTCCAGATGATTGTTTTTATAAGATACATCATAGGAAATGTATACTTTTGTACTATCATTTTTMTTTTATTACTTATTTATATTATATATAAATATATTTATTTTATCATTTATATATGCATATATTTATGTAAATATGTGTATATTTATGTAATTATACAGTATAACATATTTTCTGGTTACTAGCAAACATACACTGCTCCTTTTTTATTGTTACCCAAGCTACTATGGCAGCTCAGTTTTCAAAAAGTTTCACTTAAAACATCGAGCGCGTTTCTTTTCACTAGCACTTGTTTCAGCATTAAAAACTCTCCAGGAAAAGATTCGTCGCCTCGAGCTGGAGAGGACGCAGGCTGAAGATAACCTGAACCTTCTGTCCAGAGAAGCAGCACAGTATAAGAAGGCCCTGGAGGAGGAGACCAACGAGAGGAACCTGGCCCATGAGGAGCTGATTAAGCAGAAGAAAGGTGAAAGGACCGTGGTTCTCAGGCATGTGGGGTCGCCAGAGCTTGCAGTCTGAGAACAGTAAGCCCAGCTGAGCTGACTCGACTATCCATCCGCTCTTCTGTCACACAAACCGTGAGGCCTTGGTCCTAGGCATTTTGATATTTGTGGGAAACTAATGTAACTTTGAACTCACTTGCATTATATCTATTATCCTAGCTCACAAATACATTTAGGGGGCAGGGGTTTCTCTCTGTACTCCAGGCTGGCCTTGAACTTGCTGTAGCCAAGGATGACCCTGCACCTCAGACCCTACTGCTCTCCTCCTGCCACCCCAAGTCCTGGGGTTGCAGGTGTCGCTGCCTCACTCGGTTTGTGCAGTGAGGGGCTGGAGCACTCTATCAACTGAGCAGCATCCCAGCCCGGGTTCATAAATACTTCATATTTAAATAAATCATTAAAAGAAATACTTAGGCAAGTTGTGTTTAGAAGTTAGAATATTTTTAGAATAAATAATAAAAACCTGGCTTAGCCTATAAATATCATTAAAATGCTTATATTTTTGATTAACAGTAAAGCAATGATAGTAATTAAACAACATAAAATGAATGGAAAATAATTTTATTCAACTTGAGGAATCCAGAATTAATTAGGGTAGAGACTTCTGTGGAAATTATGAAAAGGCCATTTAGATAAGAAATTTAGAGTGTGAGTGGTTTGTATAATTTTTCCTCAAAACTTTTTCTGTTTTCCTTCTAAAGCATTCACACATGTAAATAAAGTGTAGCAAATAGAATGAAGGATGAGACCCAGAAACTGAGAAGCAGAACAGAAGTCAAACTGGAGAACGGATTAACGATTGGTTCCTCACCCTAACGGGCTGGGTAGTCAGTGCTCTGGAGAGGGCAGGGCCAGGCATGGCAGCCCAGCACCGGAGAGGCAGAGGCGGCTGGATCTCTGAGTTCCTAACTAGCTTGGCTACATAAGTTCTAGGTTCCCTCTCTCTCTCTCTCTCTGTCTCTCTCTGTCTCTCTCTGTCTCTCTCTCCCTCTCTCTCTCCCTCTCCCTCCCTCTCCCCTTCTCCCTCCCTCCTTTTGGAAGTATGCCTTCTGTCTTTTTTAGAGGAAGACATCGTCAATGGAGTCATATATAATTAATGAGATATTCACTGAAGCACGTGTAGAGTGGGTGGGTAAGAGCACTGGAGATACAGGAACGAGGGCCTGTCTCAGAGCCTCCAGCACCCGTATAAAATGCTCGGCATGGCTGGGGGGGGGGGCACCTAGACCTCCAACCTTGGCTGGTGACAAGGCCAGGCACATGGGAGTTGCTTGCTGGCCAGCTGATTCAGTTGTAAGAGACTTGACTCAAGGGAAGAAGGCCTAGAGGAATAGAGAAGACACTTCACACCTTCCTCTAGCTTGCGTGGGCACACACATTTGCACCACGTGTAAACAACACACCATGCACACACAAAGTCACTTTTAGTGTCACATCTTGACTCTTTGATCTCTGTAATAATCAGCTCATTAACTCATTCTTTTGTCTTTGCATAGATATAAGCATACAGTTAAGCTCTGCCCAGTCTCGTTGTGTTCTTCTAGAGAAGCAATTGGAATACACAAAGAGAATGGTTCTCAATGTAGAACGAGAAAAGACTATGATCCTAGAACAGCAGGTAAGCATATTTTTCTCTGAGGAATGCTAATATAACTTAATATGCTTTTGAAGAATATGATATGGGAAAGTTTTCATGTTATAACCACAGTAGGATCTAAGTACATGAGGAGGAGGCTGTCTCCTCCAGCGTGGTGGGCTCTGCTGTTCAGGCCAACGTGTTTGCAGTGAACCCCCAAAAACCTTAACAGATAACCTGTGAAGCAGCATAAGACAGAAGTGGGGTGGTAAGGAGGGGGGAGGGAGGGAGAAGGAAGCAGACAGGCCTAATGAGGCAGTGCGCAGCCACCAGTCCAGGCTCTGCACATTTAAATCCCCAAAGTTCCACCTGACTTTGTGGCTCCTTCCTTCTGAAGGCATTTGTGACTTTGCAGGGCAGTTGAGACAATTCTTCTGACAAGTGTCCTTCTGGTTCAGGAAGTTAGTTTAAGGCCAACATGGAGCAAAAAGCCTAGAAAATATCATGCTTTGCGAAGTTGAGTAAGAAAGTAGACAACCCAGGTCAAAACCTGTTCCAGGTAGAAGCAGCCCAGAAAACCTTAGACACTAAATCCTAAAACCAATTATAGTGGTTCTGGATGCTGTGTTCTCAGGGACCTCAGATTATCCACAACCCGTTCTCCTACGCGTTGAGAAGCTCGCTCCAAACAAGCCAGGCAGGAGATGGAGCTCCTGAATGGGCCAGCATCCATAGGACACCTGTATTCAAGACAGGCCTTCCCTCCTGATGTAAATGTTTCTGGCAACATCCTCATACAGATGTGTTTCCATGGTGATGCTAAGTCTAATCAAGTTGTCAGTGAAGACTGACCTCCACAGTTGTATTCCTTATCAACTTGATAACCATGCAGATGAGCTTTGCATCAGCACTGGACCGCATGCATCCTGTCTTGTCTTCATCTCATGATGGAACATTTCTAGTCCGTCTCTCTAAGTCCTATAGTCTGTTCACAGTCCAAATACTGTTCCAAAGTTGCTTCTGAGACTCAAGACAAACTCTTCTGAGCGCCTGTAAGATCCAAAAGATTTATATACTTCCAGCATAGTGATGCGGAGCAAACATTTCCCTTGTAGAAGAGAGGAGTCTGGTCTTGGCAAGGAAAGAGCAGAGCAGAGTGGAAATCAGCAGGGCCAACAGCAAGCCTCATGCTGTTTGTGCGTGCATGTGTGCGTGCTTGCGAGTGTGTGTGTGTGTGTGTGTGTGTGTGTGTGTGCTCCAGCTCCCAGGATGTTGACATGGCCCTGGCAGCATGGGCTTCACCTTGATGGCTTCATGCCTCTCAGGGCCTCTCAGGGCCTCCCTGCGGGGACTTGGAACCTCATTGCCTAGTTTCCGTGGCCTTAACAGRTGTCGATGACCTTTGACTCTTCTGTCATTTATGTGGAACCAAGACCATGTGGATGACTCTGCGCAGTTCTCTGTCAGCCCAAGCTGTGGTCTGACCTCGTGGAGCAGTCACACCGACCTGTGTTTATACACAGTTCTTTTCGAGCAGTAAACCCTTCTGATGGCTTCCCAGTTCAAGCTCCCTGTTTCAAATGAACTTGCCCGGCTCAGGTCTGACCCTCACAGCACCTTTCCTCGACGGGGCTAATCTCTGTCCACCCGCCTTGGCAGCAACGT
>BDUI01002400.1:39188-54741 GCA_002335545.1 Apodemus speciosus | reverse complement strand
GGTTTTTTTGAGACAGGGTTTCTCTGTGTAGTTCCGGCTGTCCTGGAACTCACTCTGTAGACCAGGCTGGCCTCAAACTTAGAAATCCGCCTGCCTCTGCCTCCCAAGTGCTGGGATCAACTTTCTTTCCTTCTTTCTTTCTTTCTTTCTTTCTTTCTTTCTTTCTTTCCTTCCTTCCTTCCTTCTTTCTTTCTTTCTTGTTTCTTTCTTTCTTTCTTGTTTTCTTGCTCTCTCTCTCTCTCTTCAATTATTTCTTTAATTTTTTTAAATTTTACATTCTTTTCTCATTTAACACCCTGAGCCCTGGACCTTGCAATAATTATACACTCTTGATGCCTGCTGAATAAGTGGACAAGATCAAACAAACGAACGACATTTGCTGAACTAAGAGCTCTCCCATGGGTTGGCTGCTCACGCCCTGCCCCGCGGCCTACTTTAGGTCATCCACAGGCACTGAGGTTGACTGAGAGGAATGACATAGCCTGAGACACAGCTGGACAGTCAAGCCCGAGACTGCTCAGGCTCCCAGCATGTCAAGGAGAAGACAAGGGTGCAGGGGACGCTGCCRTGACTTCCGGTCAAGAGCTGAGCCCCTGTCTCGTGGGTCATCGCTTCTCTGCTCCATGAAGATTCAGAAAGCAGACAATGTACCTATTATTGATGGCTGATTTTACTTCCAGTATCTTCTTCCTCCTCTTCCTCTTCTCCCTCTCCTTCCTTCCCTCCCTCCCTTCCACCATCCCTCCCTCTTCCCTCTCTCTCCATAGAGGTCTAGAAGAGGTAAGAAACGGATTATCTCCAGCGTAAAACCTGACGCCACGTGTCCTCCAGGTGGCTGTTCAGGTTTCTGTGGCCCTCGGGACTCGCTCGCCTGGGCCATCCTTGTCCAGTGACCCTGCTGATCTTTTCTGTGTCATTTCAGTCTTATTGTTTGTGCTGTCAATGTGAGAACATGTATTTCCTTTTCTTCCTTTCTGTTCCCTTCCCTTAGTACTGGAGACTGAACCCAGGGCCTCGCCCATGCAAGACAAGTGCTCTAGCCACTGAGCTGCGCCCCCAGTCTCCTAACATTTAACAGACGCGCTCACCAGCAAGGGAGGACATTAACAGTGCATTTTACAACATTATCTGAGCACTCTTGGGGCCAAGTGGACAATATCACACTAAGATTACTGCTATGTCCCTCCGGCTCCCTCAAGTGTGTCTGAGAAGTATCCCCGAGGCTCCTTTGCCAGTGGCTGCAAAATCCCATCTTGCAAGGTCTGCTTTGGACTGCTGTCCTCTGGCATTCCTAGTGCTGTCAAGCCTCAGACTGCCTGTTGAGCTCCTTGGAGAGAGTGCTGATCTGTCCCCGAGTTCCACCCCTCACTGGGGTCCTTTCAGCCTGTTGTCAAGCTGAGGAGAGGACTCCCGTCTCTGGACTCGAACCCCTCATCCTCCGTGGTGCTGCATGATTCCTAGGGTCCGGTTGTGCTCCCGAGGCAGCAAGTGTGGTTAAAATGTTTCTAAAGTATTTCCCATTTGATATTTGTATGCCTGTTTCTACCCTCCAACAACYGAGGACACCGAGGACAAGAAAGTAAAAACATTTTGTTTCAGAAGTGTCAGTTTTCTGTGTCAACCAAAAAGATACAACAAGGTTCCAGAACCACATTGTGTGTTAGACAAAAGATTTCCCCTCTGAAAGGAATACAAGTGTGTGTGTGTGTGTGTGTGTGTGTGTGTGTGTGTGTGCAGAGGCTGGGGAGTAGGGGTGGGGTGGGATAACTCCCCAGCATCCCTCCCTGCACTCTGGAATAGGGGACTGGGGTAAACCAGAGGAAAGACTCTGAGAGAAGAAACTGGCCAAGGAAGGGTTAGCAGAGATCAGGAATATCAGAAAAGGTTCTGACCAGGACAGAAGAGTGTGGCCTTCACATACCCACAATGGGCCAGAGTGACACACTCATTCTGGGAAGGTTGGGAAGGGTCACAGCGACCAGGCCTGCTGTCGGCCAGCTGCTCTATCACCCCCTATCATCCCGTAACACCGCTTCTGTTGCACACACCTTCCCGCAGCTCCGTGCAAATACCAAAGGATGTTGCTCACTTTAGATGCGAACGGGAAGCAGCTCTGAAGAGAACCCTCCAGGTGAGTAGGCGCGTGGGTGGTGTCAGGAAAACATTCCATTTCCCCAACTAGGGAGAAGTCCACAAGAAAAGCTCCCTCCCCTCCAAACAGCTGATACTTTTGAACAAAACAGCCCCACATCCTGCCCATTGCTAAGCAAGTGCAAATCACTGTATCCTTAGATGGATGGGATTTTTTGACATTTGAAATTTGGTCGATTGAAGATGTTTGAAACTCATTCATTGTTTGGGTTTAGGTGGCCGAGTCCAAGCCCCTTGTTATTCAGGCAGATGTCCTGAAGAGGGAGCTAGACAGCTGCCTAAGGAGAGAGTACACGCCGGAAAACCTTCCTCTGCTGCTGCTGCAGGTAGGGTCCTCTTGCAATCTGAAAACAGACTTGGAGTACGTTAGAAATGTATCAGCAAGCTGGATTTTCGGTAGATCCTGTGGGCAGGTGTTCTGGGGACGGGTAGTTTGCAGATTTAGTGTAAATGCTTTCCTCATATTCCGCTCTCACAGCTAAGTTCAGCGTAAACTTGCTGGGTTTAAACTTGAGAGGTTGGCAGGGGTCTGCCTAAACACTGCTTGCACAGGTGTTCTACCCTGCAAGGAGAAGGATAACCTCCACCTCCCAAAAGGCCGAAAAAAAACCGTTTATTTCTGAAAACCTCTCTTAAGAAAATAATTCAAAGTAGGTAAATAGTTTTGTGTCAAAATTTCTGCAACATTGTAATAAGAGGGAGGGAGAAGGCCTCCCAGCCTTACTAGTGACAAGAGAAAAGCAAACCAATGTAGACTGCTATTGACAGACTGTCCTACCATTAAACATGTATCCGTTTGCAAAGGAATTACTCCATTTTGTAATATTAATTAAAACTATGTATGCACACTTGATAGTAGCGATCGAATAAAAGATAGAAGAATCACGAAGCTTAGGYGGCAGGACAATGAAACGTCCCTGAACTTTTATATAGCTTCTCAACTTTGCATAATCATTTACTATTTAAGTTTTTTAAATGATTTAGTCTTCTCTTCTATTAAATCATTTAAGGTAGTCCATGATGAGTCCATGTTTGCCTTCATCCATAAAAATTAGCTCTTCAGTAAGTAGTTAGCGTTAATCACAAAGGGTAATGAGATTCTGTTTGCAAGTTAAAATGTTGCTCATTCAGAATTTTCACTCATTATTATTGTCTTTCTCTCTTTCTTCTTTCCTACCCTCCCTGCCTGCCTCCCTCCTCCCTGCCTGCCTCCCTCCTCCCGTCCCTCCATTTTCCTGGTACTCATTCATTCCTGTATAACAGGGACACAATGGAGGGAGAGGAAGGGCAGGGATAACAGATATTTGTCCCCCAGAGGTCCAATGGCAGTGTCTGGAGATGTTCTTGGTTTTCAAATTTTTGGGGGGCAGTGCACACACATACAACTGGAGCACCTCATGTTTAGTTGCTGGAGGGTAAGGGTGATGTTGGACCCTGTACTGCACAGAACTTCCTGCAACTAAGAATTACGCCGTCTCAATTGTCAACAATGATAAGGCTGGAAAAGTCTGGATTTCTCTAACATTCATTGCTGTCTCATCTGGAGAGCTTTTTAAAAAAATGTCACTTGTAGTTCATACCTGCCAGAGACACATTCTCATGGTGTTTGTTTTTATGTTTTCTTTCATTTTATAAAGCTATTTTGGCTTGGTTATAGAATTCTGGATGGACAACTTTTGTCATTCATTATTTTAAAGATGCTACTCTATTCTCTTGGGACTTGAATGGATTCTATCTCTGAACCCAATGTATTTCCTGTTCTCTGGCTGTTTTAAGCTTTTAACAATTTTTAGATGTTTTATTGTAATATAGAGTGAGCTTTTCTCTGCTTTTCTCTTGCTTGGAGTTAGACGTAACTTTTTGGATTGTGAATTTATTTATTTATTACTATCTATTTCCGAATGAGGAAAGATGCCTCTTGGCTATCAGAGGCTTCATTCCAGGGTCCGTTGTGCAAATCTCACAACATTCGCCTCGAAGGGGACAGGGTATGGTTACTATGGAGTCGGATGCGCACGACCATGGCCCAGGAGTGCAAATTCAGGTTCTCTCAAGTTCTGTGTCCCACCGTGGTAACGAGATCATAAAGTTCTCATAGTAACACAACAAAGAAAAGTCACAAGTCAAGACACKTTCAAATACACTAGTCTCAGGTAGGCGGGGTACAGCATGGGCGATCTCGGCTATGGGTCTTGATTGCTATCTAGTGGCGTTCCTGGCCTTTCAGTTGGTGGAAACTAGTCATCCGTTCACACATTCCAAAGGATTTACCCAACGGTCACAAAGATGTGAGGTCAGACGCAGAGATGAGCGAGGGATGAATATCACAGAAGCTGAAGATAGCCAAGACGATTGTAATTAGGCCTGGCCACATTCCAGTTCTCCACCATCACTGACGTTCTAGTCAGGTAGACAGTCACCTGGAAGAGTCGATGTGAGGTACAGTTCTCTCTTTGTTTTCAAGCAACCTTTGTTCACACCTGGCTGCATTGTTTCTGAGCCTGTGGTGTGGGAGACCACCACAGCTGGAAGATGGGGCAGAAGAAAGCTGTTCACCTCCAGGCTGCCGGGAAGCAGAGCGCTCACGTGTTAGAACAAAGCTGCTAATTTGTGAATCCATATATGGATTAATCCGTTTGATGAGGTCAGAACCCCATCGATCCATTTGCTTGCCAAATGCCCACCTCTGAACACTGCTGTTCTGGTGACTGAGCTTTCAAACACAGTATTTGTGGGGGACCCTTAAGGTCCAAATCATAGCAGCCGTGATGCTGATGAATACAGATGCTGGATAAAGGCCCAGGTCTTCAAACATGGATGCCAGGGTTTCCTCGTCACTGCTCGTGTCTGTTCAGCACAGGCACCAGCAACTGTGCGGGGAAGCACCAAGCTCCAGGAGATGGCGCGGCCAACCTTCAGCTCATGAATCATCTTTCACTCCATTCTAAGTTGTCCAAGTCTTGTGCTCAGGACAGAGCAACTTACGGTCCCTGGGGCCCATCCAGATGACTGAGTGAGCATTTCCGTGGTTTGATTTCTGACTTGTGAAGAAGGCCTTTTCAGTAAACTCTTTCACTATCTCGAAGACTTTAAATGTTTTAGGGGCTGGAGGCTCAGTGGTTAAGAGCACTTTTACTGCTTTTACAGAGGACCTGGTTCAGTTTCCAGCATCCACAGGGCAGCTCACAACTGTGTGTAACTCCAGTTCCTGGTGATCTGATGCCCTCTTCTGGCCTTTAGGCAATGCATGCCCTGCCCCCCACCTCCCACCCCCCACCCCAGTGCAAAGACATATACATTCAGGCAAAACACTCATGTATATAAAAAATTTTAAAACAAAAAACTATTTAAAAGACTTTAAACATTTTGGGGGGCCAGAAGGCTAGCTCAGGTATTAAAGGCTAAGACTTAAAACCCAAACATCAAAAAAAGCTTGAAACGTTTTAAAGTATGGCCCTCAAGTGAGCAGTCAGGTCTGAAAACATCTGCTTCTCTCAGTACTCTAGCACTCTCTGTCTCTTCTCGGGGATTATAGGAGATTCTGGAAAGGCGTTTGTTTTGCTAAACTAATTATCTCACTAGAAAGAAACCCCTGACTTCTCCCAGTTCTCCTTAGTTGCCTTGGTCCCAGGTCCAGAGTTCTCATTTCCACAGTGTCAACAGAAACCGGTCCTGTGGACCACGCCTGTGTCTCTGTGGCACACGCTTTAGCCGGCTGAGTGCCTCTCCGGCCTGAGTACTACTGTAACTGTTCGTTGAGCAATGAAAGTCCTTCTTTCTTAGTGAAACGCCAGCTCCCGTCAACCCTGGGAAGAAATGTAAGTAGCTTCTTAGACTGGGAGGTGGAGAGTATCCTTCTCTTCCCTTGCTCCAAAATGTCTTTCCAAACCTGTGAAAGTGAGGGCAGAGTCAGCCCAGCTTAGGTGAGAGAGCACACAGGCACTTGCAGCAGAGAGAGATCTTCAGTTTGCCTCCTGCAGTGGAAGCCATGTTTCTACTACTCACACTCAGGACAACAGCACCTGGACTGCCGGTATCTCTCTCTGCTGTTTTGGACAGTTTTCAGTTTCTCAATAAAAACACTGCTTTTCTTGGATCTTGACTCTAGGCTTTGACTACAAGACGAATGGCTTCTCTCATTGATGTCCAACAAGGCCACCCTCTGCTACATATGTGGCTGGAGCCATGGGTCCCTCCATGTGTACTCTTTGGTGGGTGGTTTAGTCCCTGGGAGCTCTGGGGGTACTGGTTGGTTCATATTGTTGTTCCTCCTATGGGGCTGCAAACCTCTTTAGCTCCTTGGGTCCTTTCTCTAGCTGCTCCATTGGGGACCCTGTGCTCAGTCACAGGTTGGCTGTGAGCCATGGGTATTTTGATCCCCCTTCTATTTTGAAAACTTTTAAGCACAGTTTTTTTAAATAGAGTTTTTTGGGTTCTGGGAGGGCGGCTCAGTGATAGACTTCATGCTTAGCTCATCCCCGAGTTCAACCCCAGCTCTGAAACCTTCTATTCTGCCTGCATCCTCTTTACATTGCTTAAATCGCACAGCCATCCGTTGCGGTGTTTCACATCAGCTCGTAGAGGCCAAGATCCTGTTCCCTTTGGCTTCGTCCTTGTTTGAGGTTGGTCTTCATTTCCACTTTTGTTGTTGTTGTTGTTGTTTATTTTTCAAGACAGGGTTTCTCTGTGTAGCCCTGGCTGTCCTGGAACTTGCTCTGTAGACCAGGTTGGCCTCCAACTGAGGGATCCCCTGTGCCTACCTCCTGTGTGCTGGGATTAAAGGCGTGCGCCGCCGCCACCACTGGTCCCAGCTTAAATTTCCCAACTTTTGTCCTACAAAGTCTGTTGTACTTCTAACCCAGTCTGTTCAGTGTTTGCTTCAAACGTGAATTTAATCTTAGACTCCCGGACGGTCTTCTCGCTTGTCTACATTTTGCCTTCACTCTTCGGCCATGCTGTGTGTGCCATAAAGGACTTTAAGACTTTGCTTGCTAATTTTGTTACCTCAGTTGGTTCTTGTCTTCCTGTCACTAACTTCTCTTCTGTCCATAGATCTTTTCCTTGTTCCTTTGAAGGTCTAATCACTTATACATGAATGCTAAAAGTAATCAAATCTTCGCTGTCGGATGCTGTGGATTTTGTATTTCCCCGTCAAGTGCTGGACTTTGTTCCGGGAGGCTTTTAAGTTACAGATCCGTTTACTCCTTTCAGGGCTTGCCTTGAGTGTCTTTAGAGACAATCTTCACTCGAGGCGTAGTTTGTCCTTATTACCAAAGCCCTGGTGTTGACACCGATATCTCAGGTAACGAAGGGCTTCACCCTGGCGGCTGGAACCTGAACGTGGGGCAACCCTGTAAGAACTCGGAGCTGTTGGACTTAGAGCCCAGTCAGTTGTTCTTTACACAACCTCCTGGAGCTCCGCCTGCGGCGTGCCTGGCTAAATACTCAATAACAGACCTGTGGGGGGTCTAAGCAGGTTTCTGGAGCCTTCTCTGACTGCCTTCCTCCTCTCCAGGATACACTCCCCTGTTCTGCCCCTCACGTTTCAAGTCTTCTCTCGGTAACTCAGAGAGGTCCCGTCTCTGGTCGCAGTTTCCGCTCCACCCTGTGTCTCAGCAGCAAAAATGAGGTCCTCGGCTCCTGGGAACCATGGCAATGTGGCTCTCCTCTCCCAGGGACCCTGGCACTATGTTGTCCGGGGCCAGAAAACAGCTGCCTCAAGTATTCTGTCAGATTTTCTACTCATGATGAAAGAATGCAGCAGGACTCATTCCTTCACAGACAGGGTCATTTTTATCTCCCGGATAGAAAAAGACATCTGCATGACCGCCCTCAAACTCGTGACTCCCCTGCCTCAGCCTCTTGAGTAATAGGGTTATAGAAATGTGACGCTGCTTTTAATTTAATCGTAAGCGAAGTTTCTCAGTCTGATTTTATAAACTGTAGTCTTACTTTTTTTCTTTTTTATTATTACTCTGTGCATGTGTTTTGGAATGTGCCACGATGCACACGTGGTGGCCGGTGGACAACACTGATGGAGTTACCTCCTGGAACCCCAACACTGATGGAGTTACCATCTCCATAAGGGTCCCAGGGATCAAATGGGGGTCACCACGATGGCATAAGGAGTTCTCTTACCCATAGGGCCACCTCTCTGGGCCATTAATCTTACTTGTAATGAACTTTTTGACTCACAGGTTTAGGTATGTGTGTGTGTACATGGATGCATGGGTGCATGTGTGTGCTTGTGTGTTTCCTAGAGGGAAACCCCAGGTGTCACTCATTCCTCGGGTGTTGCTGACCTTGCTCATTGGAGATGGGGTGTCTCACTTGGAGTTTGCCAAGCCTGGACGGTCCTGTGGCTGCGAGTCCTAGGGACCTGCCTCTCTCTGCCCACCCAGCGTTCTGAGTGCCGCCACAGCTGGCTCTGCTTTTGCTTTTGCTTTTGCTTTTGCTTTTGCTTTCTTTTCTTTTCCTTTCTTCTCTTTTCTTTTCTTCTCTTTCCTTTTCTTTTTAACATAGGTTCTGGAGATGGAACTCAGGTTTCTGTGGTTTTCGGTAAAGCATTTTACTGACCCAGCATTTCTCCCACCCATAATTTCAGTTTTTCAATCCAAAATTTCGGCTTGACTTTAGCCCTCTGATATCACAACTCACTGCCAACAGTCCAGTAACTGAGGAAGGAGCTTGTGATCAGCCGATTCAGCAGCAGAGCGCAGAGATTTAGACACATGCACTTGGTCTTCCTGCTTTACATCAGAAGGCTCTTGAGGCAGACTTCATTTGATGGTATTCCATCATAAGGGAAAGTGTTTTCAAAGCAACCAGCTTGATTTACCTATTGTTAGTGTTCTTAAGGCTCCGTCAGCCTTCCTCCTGTGATTTTATTCTGRTAAGTGTTTATTTTCTTGCTGGTCAAGTATTACACAGGGAGAATTACCCAGCTGGGCCAGAGTAAATATTTACACATGCTGAGGTGGAAGAGGCTCTGCCAAACCAGTAAGACCATGGAAGAACTCTACCCTCTCTACAAGGTAAGGGACCGGGGAGCGGAACCTGTGGGTGATTATGTATCTGTCAATGTGCATGTGCGTATGTAATGATGTATATGCGATATATATGGGTAATTTTAAAAGACTTTATTTTCATTTCAAATTATATGTGTACATTAGTCCACATGTATGCAATGCCCATGGAGGCCAGAAGAGGGCAGCAGATCCCCTAAAACTGGAGTAAGATGGTTGGTAGGAGCTGCCGGCTGTGAGCGCAGCTGGCGTGTTTAACCGCTGAACCATCTCCAGTTGCTTTATATATATATTTTCTAAATAAAACAACACGGTCAGTAAGCTTTCGTTGTTGTGAAGGACAATGTGGGCGTGACATCTGTCGTCCCATTAGTAGCTTCCGGGTGGCCCTGTTGCCCTTCTCCTCACAGCTCCGCGTGCGTACCCTGAAGCTACTTGCTGGGTTAAAGGCCCCCTTAGAGGACGACCAGTGTTTGTTTAAGGACGTACAAGTGATTACTCTCCCCAGCTGGGGCCTCCAAACAAGCTCTCGAGGTCCATTTGTGGGAAAATGTGGTCATCAAGTGTCTAAAACTCGAGACACACCCACGTGAGGCACCACACACCACGCAGTCTGCCTTTCTCTTTAAAAGAAACTCACAACTAAAGATAGGAAAGCAACCGATGGGTATCCCTTCTCATGTGTTCTGCCGTTAAGTAGCAGAAGACAAAGATTCCTGCTTTTGTTGTTGTTGTTGTTGTTGTTGTTGTTGTTGTTGTTGTTGTTGTTGAGACAGGGCCTCAATACATAGCCCAGTCTGTCCAGGAACTCACGGTGTAGCCCAGGCTGGCCTAAACTCACATAGCTCCATTTGCCTTCGGTTCTCAGGTGCTTGGATTAAAGGCGTGTGCCACAATGCCAAAAAAGATTCCTACTTTGAAAACGAGCCCTGATATGATTTTTTACAGAAGAAAATATGCATTTTTTTCTTTTAGACTTGGCTAAGGTAGGAAGGTCCTGATGCTAAACACCCTCCTGCGCTATTAAATTGTTATCCCTCAGTTAGAAGAGTAAGACACTGTCTCTCTCAACTGAGTCCAAACTGTAGAAGAAGGTGGGGGTTTCAAAAAGTCCCTTATTCGACCCCCCAGACAGCATTGCAGAGAACAAGACTTGCCAACAGTCATGGTGTGTCTGTATCTCTCGGAAACAGAAACAAGTCGACTACATCATGCAGGAGTTCAATGACTCAGTTCAGAGAGCAGAAAGACTTTCGGTTGCTCGAGAAAACTTCCTTATGGGAAAAACCAACCGTCCCGACCTCGTGACTCTGGAGGACCTGGCGATTTACACCAGGTGGTTAGTGTGCCACCTGCACGCTCTCGGGACCGTCCACCATTACCTGCAGGTAGCAGGAACCTTAGTGTGGGGACACACCCCCGGGGAAGCGGAAGCTCAGGGCCCCTGACATGGGCAGACATTCTCCAGCCAACGCCGGATTCAGTTCTATCAGGAAAACCTCTCACCTTCTGCCTTGTACCCACCCAGTTCTTGCTCCCGTTGGTTTCTGAGGATTCAGACTCTTCCATTTGGGCACACACTTTTACTTGGCAGAATGTAATGAGGAAATCATGTCAGGATGCTTGTCCTGGGCCACGTAGCAAAGCCTTGGCCTTTGCTAAAAAGTAACAGGGTCCTGCGCTGGTTGGAAGGCGGGGGTTGGGGGTGGGGGTGGGGGTGAGTAAATTTCTATTACAATGTGATGGGGTAAGAAACGGGAGCTGGGCTGGACATGGCGGTGTTATCTAATCCCAGTGGCTGTGTCAGGAGATTCTTGATTCTGAGGCCAAGCTGGGCTCCACGATGAGTTAAAGATTAGCCTTGTACACAGTGAGAACTTGTCTCGGAAAATAATGACTAGTAATAAAGTTAATAGTTAAGGAAGCTTTAGTAGCTTGGGGGGGGGGGGAATATGTACCTTAGCTCCAGCAGGGCGAGGAAGGAGTTCAGTCCCCAGCAGTGCCAAAGAGGGGGTCCAGGGGACAGAATGGAGTGACAACAGTTATGAGAGTGATGCCCTAAATCAGGTGAGAGGATCCCCAGAGACACCGGGTGGCCGCCCCACTCCATTCCCTCGGCAGAGCCAGCCAGCGCCGTGGCCTGTACTTCTTTCTCTCCTCGGTCACGTGACCGGACAGCCACGGGCTTCTAACCATTTGTCTTCACACCCCAAGCACCTCATCCTGTGCCTTTTCCACTCGTGTCCATGACCAATGTGGGACCGGCTGGAAGCGGAAGAAGTTGGGTCTCCCAGCTCCAGCCTCTGCCATGGGGACGGTTTCTGAAGTTTCAGCCCTGTCTCCCTCCTTCTCTGTCACAACAAAAGGCTGGAGCATCTCTAGGACCTGGGCTGAGCCGTGCCCTCTTGGGTCTGACTCTCTAGGCCCTCCAGTATCTGCCCATCTCCAAAGTGYTGAGTCTAGCTGAGAAGCAAGCCTCTGGATTTAATGTGGAAAATGGAGAAGTCTATGTCGCCCACCACAGGGCTGCACCCCCCGGTCCTCTGGGTCCTAGTGTTTCAGGTAAGAAACTGGTCTTTACCAGGGTAGAGTGCAGGGCTGGGATTCTGTGCACGGACTGTGACTGACTTAGGGTTTCTGTTTCTGTGACAAACCACCATGACCCAGAGGCCAGCTGGGGAGGAGACAGTTTATCTAATGCGCCCATGTTCAGCATTGGACGGAAGTCAGGACAGGAACTCAGGCAGGGCAGGATCCTAGAAGCGGGAGCTGATGCAGAGGCCACGGAGGGGCGCTGCTTACTGGCTTGCTTCCCATGGCTTGCTCAGCCTGCTCTCTTACAGAACCCGGGACCACCAGCCCAGGGATGGCTCCACCCACCATGGGCGGGGCCCTCCCCATTGATCACTAAATCAGAGAATGTTTTTACAGCTGGATCTTCTGGAGGCGCTTTCTCAATTGAGCTTCCCTCATTTCAGATCATTTTCAGCTTGTGTCGAGCTGACCTAGCAAGGCCTGCTTTGTACCCACTATCTTCCCATATGCCAAAAGTTACATCTCTGTAATAAGTTGCAATTTGATATTAATATTTTCTGATGGGAGACAATAGCTATGACCTTAGACGTTTTTGTCTCCATCTTTATAACTAGCAGGCTAAGAGGCAAGTGGAATGGCTTCCAGGCCTGTTTCTGTCACCCCTCACACGGTCCTGCGCGTCACCTCCTTGGGCCTCAGTTTACTCGTTGGCATACTAATCCTTTCTGATGAAATGATTTCTGAGACCTGGTTCAGGTTTTGTGTTACACGGCTGCCAGAGAATTTAGTCGGGATCATTTTCAGTCTCTCTGCCCTTGCTTTGTGTTCCGGAGAACAGAGAAACCTGATCAGGTTTCCGCTGAGTGCCCTTGAGTGACATTCCCATTATGTACAGAATGTCCCAGGAGCTCCAGTGGGTCTCTCTCGAGGGCTGTGGGATCGCTGGGAGTACTTGCACCTCCCCAAGGAAAGCTCGTGGGGGCTGGGAGCTGGGCGGCAAGGAGGCTGGGCAGGCAAGGTGCAGGCTTGCCTGGCACGAGCTCAGGGGAGAACAAAATGGCTGTCCACCAGCAGAGGCTGCCTTCCAGCTCTCTCCAAGGCCACCTGCTGGCTCTCCCACCTCACGCTCACTGGGTCCCGCTCTTGATTTTGGATATTTTTCAGGGCCAGGGAGAACAGACGCTGCATTTGTCTTGCCTCAGCACGTGACAGACAGGGATGATCTCAAGCCTCAGCTGAGGTACCTGCTCTCACATTTCCACATCCCGGGTGACGTGCAAGAGTTGAGCGACTCAGCCAAAGAGATGGAGCTCCTCTCCTCGGTACACAACGCGCTCTTACTGTAAATATGCGAGGTTGGAAGGAAGTCTCAGGATTTGCTACAAAGTTCCTCGTTTGTTTGTTTGAGACAGGATCTCATGTAGCACGGGCTGGCCTCAAAGTAGCTGTGTAGTGGAGGATAACCTTGAATTCCGACACTCCCGCCCCCACCTCCTGAGTGTCTTGATTAGGTGTGTGCAGCCACATATGTCACAAAGATGTTTCTGCCACCAATGCTTGTTTTAAGAGTAATAATATACAATGTAATAAGCCATCTTCCTGTTAGGAAAAGCCTCCTTATCCGATCATAGGGAAGCCAGAGGGATTTTACCTTTTGGGGTTTCTCCCCCTGTAGATTTTTAGAGAAAAGATAGGAGGATGTGGACTGAAGAAGATCTAAATGTACCCAAGGTTAGACAGACATGCCTGGGAGAGTTGTCAGGCACCCATAGCCCTGAGTCTGAGATGGGACTGCTGTATGTTTTGTTTGTGCTTTGGTTGCAATGTTCTTGACATACCGGGTAAGGTTCTACCCACTGGGGGCCTCACTGCGTTGTGCGTCGTGAAGGATGCAGCTGGATGCAGCCCTGCCCTCTTCCACTGTAAACCCTGCTGCCTCTCAGCAGAAACCTCAGAGTAGCAGAAGCCATGTTAAAACTTCTCTCAGAGGGAAAGATACAGAACTTCAGAGTTATAACTTAAAACAACAACAACAACAACAACAGTGGTTTCAGCAATGAGCTGTCTTGCTAGTCCTAGTTGTAAATTATTTGCAAGATAAAAATGATCAGCTGGGTGACCTGATCAGGCACAAATCTAACCTGGGTGGATTTGAATGACCTCAGGTTGGGAAGTTTGTCTCACCACCTGACTACACGCAGCTCCCCGGCCCCACCCCGGCCCGTGCTGGGGGAGGAGCTCACTTGATAAAGTGTTGACCTTGAAGACCCACTTGGATCTGTTCTCCTACCAACATCATTTACTGGACTGTGCTTCGGGTCTGTAACCCACGCTTTTTAAGTCCACTCGACCCAGCACCATCTCATTCCCCTGTATTTTTGGAAAACGGTGTGTAGCTTTTGCCTGCTCCTTCCCTCCTTCCTCTTATTCCTCCTCCTCCTCCTCTTCCTCCTCCTCCTCCTCCTCCTCCCCCTTCTGATAGGATCTTATGTAGCTCAGTGTCTTAGCTATAATGGTCCCCCTGTTGCTGTGATGAAGCACCGTGACTAAAAGCAGCTTGGAGAGGAAAGTGTTTATCTGGCTCACACGTCCGTCCGTCCGTCCGTCCGTCGGTCCGTCCATCCATCCATGTCACAGTCCACTGAGGGACGCCAAGGCGGGAATTCAAACAGAGCAGGAGCCTGGAGGCAGGTGCTGATGCAGAGGCCATGGAGGGTGCTGCCACTGGCTCGCTCTTCATGATTTGCTCAGCCTGCTTTCTCATAGAACCCAGGACCCCCAGCCCTCGCCGTAAGCAAGACTGATCCAGACCACTCCATGGGTGGACAGAAAGGCTTATTGGGGATTAAGCCATCAGTGCAGTCTCCGGAGGTGGGGGTGCGGAGAGAATGGCAAATTGGTGGCCTTGCGGGGGCGGGGGGGGGCTGCGGGGTAGGGGAGTTTAGGAGATAGTTAGCAGCCCCGGGTGGGGGTGGGACTGGGGGGCAGGGTGAGCCGGACGGCTAGAAGCTGGCGTGGGAACTTTGGTCTGGTACAGACTTGCTTGAGTTAATCAGGAACTAGATCCTTCATTGCTGTCGGAGGAGACAATGGACAAACTGAAGGGTGCTTTAGAAGATTGCTGAGGAATGCTGGGCGCAGGTACCAATCTGCCCGTCTGCCCAGGCAGAGTCCATCCTGAGCTGAGGCCAGACTGTCCTTAGGACGGTGTCAGCAGCACTGCCATTTTGGGGGCCTGCTTTAGACCTAAGAATCCCTCATTAAGAAAATGCCCAACGGACTGACTACAGCCAGATATCTGAGGCAGGCATTTTCTCAGCTGAGGCTCCCTCCTCCCTCATGACTAGCTTGTGTCTAGCCAGCAAACCCAGGCTGAATACAAAACTCATGGCAAGTGTTCCTAGCTTTGGCTTTCTTAGAGCAATGCTGTGAGGAATGTTAGCTGTGTTCCCAAGATGGATAGTCCCAGTCCAGTGCATGTGTGCCTGTGTGTGTGTGTGTGTGTCTGTGTGCCTGTGTGTCTGTGTGCATGTGTGTGTTGTGTGTATATGCATGTATGTGCGTGCGTGCGTGTGTGTATGTGGTATGTGGTGTGTGTGTCTCTGTGTATGTATGTGTTGTGTTTATGCATATGTGTGCATGAATGTGTGTATGTGTGTGTGGTGTGGTATGTGTGGTGTATGTGTCTGTGTGTGTGCATGTGTGTGCATGCATATGTGTATGTGGTATGTGGTGTGTGTGTCTGTGCATGTATGTGTTGTGTGTTTATATATGTGTGTGCATGCATGTGTGTATGTGTGTGGTGTGGTATGTGTGTGCTATGTGTGGTGTGTGTGTGTGTG
>BDUI01002399.1:41945-58445 GCA_002335545.1 Apodemus speciosus | reverse complement strand
TTAAATAAAGCTACCAGTTTCATCATGGGAGTCAGCTCTTGTGACCTTGTTTAATTCTAATTCCTTCCCAAAGGCCCTGCCTTCAGTTACCATTGACAGACGATTGGGGAATTGAGTTTCTAGTTCATGGATGTTTGGAGGACACATTCAAGCTATGGCAGCATTATACTTTTATGTTTTAATTCTAGAGTATATTAATACCATTGGGCTCAATGGAAAGTTCAGAGGCAGCCATGTATACAGCACCTTGCATTCTTGAAAGCGTGGTCTTCAAACCTGGACAGAACGATGGGCCACACTCGCTGGAAGTGCACGTTGGGCCAGTTCTTCTATGTTTTCCTCTTACTTGTAAACCATCGGTAATTTTTACAGGAAGATTGACATGATGATTTATATTCAGGATGGAAAACTCATGACTAAAACAGTGTTCTACTAACTTGAACAAACATTGTAACCCAGGACCATTCAGGACGGCCTAGAACATGGCCGTCTTACTTATAGGTGCTGCTGTATTGAATGAGATAATACTTAGCATAGAATGGTGGTGATTCAGTAAATACCAGTTGGTCTTTATTCAAAAGTTCACTGGGCTTAATTTAAGTAGTAATTTGCTGATCTCTCTCTCTCTCTTTCTCTCTCTCTCTCTGTGTGTGTGTGTGTGTGTGTGTGTGTGTGTGTGTGTGTATGAGATGGAGAATAAGAATAAGAAGGGCTGAGAGCTTAAAGATTTTTCAAGACTAAGAAAAGCTGTAAATCAGCTCTCTCTAAAGGAGAATCAATATTAATACTGCAAAAATTCCTATTTTCAGGATCATGGAGTGAGTGTGTAGCCTACTTATGAACTGTGCACCATTTACAAGTCTAAAGGCGACGATCAAGTTTTTATGTCTAGGATTTCACGTACCGTTTGACCCAAGGTCCTTTATACTCTTAAAAATTGGTGAAAACAGCCGGGCGGTGGTGGCGCAYGCCTTTAATCCCAGCACTYGGGAGGCAGAGGCAGGCGGATTTCTGAGTTCGAGGCCAGCCTGGTCTACAGAGTGAGTTCCAGGACAGCCGGAACTACACGGAGAAACCCTGTCTCAAAAAAACAAAAACAAAAACAAAACAAAAAAAAAATTGGTGAAAACTGCAAAGAGCATTTAAAAAAATGTTATCTACTGATTATATATATATATTATTTTTTTTTTTGCTGTACTAGAAACAGAATTTGAGAGAATTAAAAACAACCCCCTCCCCAAACTGGTGTTTGCCTATAATTCCAGGCTTTACAAGGCCAAATCGGAAGATTTTAAGTTTGAGGCCAGCTTGGATGTTAAGTAGATAGATAAAATGAGGGAAGAAAAGGAGGATCAAAACTCATCTATTTAAAGTAACCCTTTTGCTGAGCATATGCCTTTAACCCCCGTACCTGAGAGGTAGAAGCAGGTAGAGCTCTGTGAGGGCAGCGAGGTCTACAAGGACATAGACTCTGCCTCAAAACGGAAAAAAATAAAAATAAAAATAATGGAACTCTTATAAGCCATTTAAAGATTTGTCGGTTTAGATTCTGCAACATCATCTGTCCCCACCCCCCATTACCCCTCCCCCCCCCACACACACCAAGACAAGGCCTCATGTGTCTCAGGCTGGTCTTTAATTTGTGATGTAGCCAAAGCTGACCTTGAACTTCTGATCCTCCTTTTTTTTTTTGTTCCTAAGTGCAGGGACTAGGCTTGCAAACCTCTTTATTGCCCATTTCAATTGAGATTTGATTGTTAAAAAAATACTTTTATCTTTTATGTATGTGTTCTCAGGCTAGAAGAGAGCATTGGATTCCTGTAACTATAGATGGTTGTGAGCTACCATGTGGGTTCTGGAATTTGAACCCAGGTCTTCTGAAAGAAAAGTGCTCTAATTGTGGGATTCTAGCTCCAGTGTCAAGCTGCCTTCTCATGCAATCTGTTTTTAATATTTTGTTTGAATAAACTGTGTAAATCAGATACATTACCAGAAGGGTGGTGAGTATTTCGATAGCCTTTCTAGACTGTGGGTAATCTTCGACACTACACTACATCGTATAGTAGTTTCCTACCTACCTACCGTGCAGGTGTCCACCATCACCTTCTACTTTATGTGGCTGGGGCTCAAACCCAGGGCTTTTGCATACTAGGCAAGCTCTTTCACAACTGAGATCCCTCCTCCCCCCAGCCCCAAACTATAAAGAATACCATAGATGGTATGATAATGATTTGTCAGATAAACAAAGAAAAATTATTTTTAAAACCACGAGGCCAGTAGACACATAATTACAAGAAAAGCACACTAACAGCAAACTGGAAAAACAAACAAACAAACAGGAACACAGTTCCAAGTGGCAACTTAAAAGTCTCTTTCTATGCAGGTAGCAGATATTATTATAGAAACATCAAATTTAAAAGATAATTTCCATGACTTTGGAGCTCCAATCCTATTAATAGCATTTCCAAGCAAGTGAGCAAGTTCTTGAGGAAACATAGGTGGCAGAATCTCTTTAAAATATAAGTTTTCTACTTGCAGCCTGGACTAGACACTATACATTTACTATGGACCAAGTTTTATTTGTAGGGACAATAACTGATGACATTCTCAAGTGGAGTAGCTTATACTAGAGGAATTATTCTACACACATCATTTTTCCTCTTCTGTTCGATTTCAGGCTTTATGTTTTTTTCTTGGTCGTGGACAGTGTTATCATGGAGAGTTCAGATAGGCCAGAACTTACCATCGTCCTTGGCTTGTTTCAGCCTCCATTGTATTGGGAATAGACATATACCATTGCATCAGGTTTTAAAAAGCAGCATGATGATAGCCGGGCGGTGCTGGTGGCGCACACCTTTAATCCCAGCTCTTGGGAGGTAGAGGCAGGCAGATTTCTGAGTTCGAGGCCAACTTGGTCTACAGAGTGATTTCCAGGACAGCCAGGACTATACAGAGAAACCCTGTCTCGAAAAAACAAAAACAAAAACAAACCATGATGGGACAGGTTGATCTTATTTTTCTGAAAAGCCCCTCTCTAAGTACTCTTTAGTAAGCTATTAAGTAAGTAAGTAACAATATTGTCAAGAAGAAATTTGCTKTAGGTAACATACTTCTGAAATTTAGTTTCCCAGTATCTTTGCTTTGCCCTCTGATGTGTAGAAGGTCCCACTGGGTGATCCATCAGGCCTGTCATTGTCAGAAGTAGCTATTCAAACCTATTTATCTTCTAGCAAGTATCTTCTGTAAACTTCGAAGTCTGAGCTTCTATCACTTTGTGATATGATGACACTGAGGACAACTCGATTACTAAGTATTTAAGAACTAAAAAAACAGCTGATGATCTGAATAAATTTCTTAGGGGGGTAATTACATGTACACAGTGAGCAATCTTTTTAGCCTCTTTCCAGTATTAATGACCAACAAGCCATTTAGATTTTAATCTAAATACCTCGAATGCCTAGCCTCTGAAGGGCAATCCTATGGCAAGAGATGCAAGTGAGGGCATTATGTAGTTGACAGCTCATAGGTTTAGATGTAAATATAGGTGAAAGCACAAAGAGGGAAGCCTCCATTACTACAAAATGTTTTTAATGTTCCTGGGATTTTCAGTAGTCCTCCTCGATATTCCACCTATTCTCCAGATTTACTTAAGGCTTTTTTTTTATTTAAATTTATTTCATATATGTGAGTACATTGTAGCAGTCTTCAGACACATCAGAAGAGGAATCCCCATTTCAGATGGTTGTGAGCGGTTGCTGGGAATTGAACTCAGGACTTCTGGAAGAGCAGTCAGTGCTCTTAACCACTGAGCCATCTCTCCAGCCCTACTTAAGGCTTTTTAAAGGTTCCGGAACTTCAGTGTTGCGGAAGCTCGAAGCTATAAACACCAAGTGTATTTTTAGGTTACGATGGGTCCTTGAACTTGGGCGTACGTGAGTCTAGTCTGGCTAACGTCATATTTGTCCTCGGTGGGGAGCCTCCTCTCCTCTCTCGGGTGTTCCAATCCCGAGGCTGGGGAAAGGGTAGTCGTCAAAGGTTCGCCTGGATCCTGCCGTGACCTTTCACTGGGGGCGAGCAACAAGCGCCATGACGGGAGCCACTGGGAGGGCCTGCAGAGACAACATAGAGCAGCCCACGCCTCCTCTCCTTTCTTTAACCCCGCTTCTCGGTCCCACCCCTGCCGGAAGTGGAGTGGCCCCTCGCGCGTCACTTCCGGTGACGGCCAGGGTCCTGGCGGGAGCGAGCACGCAGCACCTCCCTCGACAGCGCTACCGCTCTCCATCTGCGTTCCCTAGCGTGACGAGCGTGCGCGCCGCCGACCTAGCGTTTGGTTTAGGGGAAAGTCTTGAGGAACGCGGCGAGTGGGTGGTGCGCGGTGAGGGCTCCGCCAGCCAGTCGCGTCGCCCTCCCGCAGGGAGAACGCGGAGTGAAGGGAGGGGCGAGCGGCGCGCGCGGAGCCCGCGTGGAGGGGCGGAGGACAGCGAGCCGCGCCCCCGCTCCGGAAGCTGCGCGCAGTGCCCTCGGGGCGCAAGGCCCAGGCCTGTCCGAGCGCCGCGGGGTGTCGCCGCCGCCACTGGAGGACGTGGACGCGCTGCGGCCGGCGACGGAGGCGTGCTGTGGTCGCGCCCACTGCCCTCCCGCGAGCTCGCCCCCGACGTCAGGACGATGGAGTGAAGCGCGGCCCGCGGTGGCACTTCCGCGTTGCTCCGCCGGAGCCCGAGGCCGCCGCCGCCGCCGCCGCCGCCCGGCGCGGCCGGCTTTCTGCCGAGGACAGGATCCTCCCGCGCCAGGCCCTGAGGCCGCTGCGCACACACCGCGACAGGAACCGGGGACGCGCGTCCCGACCCGGATTATCGTGGCGCGACTCCCGGCCGGCCCTGCTGCTCGCTACCCCTCCGCCGCCCCTGCCGTCCCCTTCCCGGCGGGGGACATGGCCAGGGTCTGACCCCGGAGGAGGCCGCACCCGCGCCGCACTCTGCGGCGGGCTCTAGGCGATGCCGAGTAGCTCGGACACGGCGCTGGGGGGAGGCGGGGGCCTGAGCTGGGCCGAGAAGAAGTTGGAGGAGCGCCGCAAGCGGAGGCGATTCCTGTCCCCTCAGCAGCCGCCGCTGCTGTTGCCGCTCCTGCAGCCGCAGCTCCTGCAACCGCCGCCGCCCCCGCCGCCTCTGCTCTTCCTGGCTGCCCCCGGCGCGGCCGCCGCCGCAGCCGCCGCCGCCGCGGCCTCCTCCTCCTGCTTCAGCGCGGGCCCTCCCCTGGAGGTCAAGCGGCTGGCGAGAGGCAAGAGGCGCCCCGGAGGGCGGCAGAAGCGGCGCCGCGGGCCCCGCGCCGGGCAGGAGGCGGAGAAGCGCCGGGTCTTCTCGCTGCCCCAGCCGCAGCAGGACGGCGGTGGCGGTGCCAGTAGCGGCGGGGGTGTGACCCCGCTGGTGGAGTACGAGGATGTGAGCTCCCAGTCCGAGCAGGGGCTGCTGCTGGGGGGCGCCAGCGCGGCAACGGCGGCGACGGCTGCCGGGGGAACGGGGGGCAACGGCGGGAGTCCGGCCTCCTCCTCCGGCACGCAGCGGCGCGCGGAGGGGTCGGAGCGCAGGCCGCGCCGGGACCGCCGCAGCAGCAGCGGCCGCAGCAAGGAGCGCCACCGCGAGCACCGGCGGCGGGACGGGACGCGCAGTGGCAGCGAGGCCTCAAAGGCCCGCAGCCGCCACGGACACAGCGGCGAGGAGCGGGCGGAGGCAGCCAAGAGCGGCAGTAGCAGCAGCGGCGGCGGCCGCCGCAAGAGCGCGTCGGCTACGTCCAGCAGCAGTAGCAGCCGCAAGGACCGGGACCTCAAGGCCCATCGCAGCCGGACTAAGTCGTCCAAGGAACCGCCCTCGGCCTACAAGGAGCCGCCCAAGGCCTACCGGGAGGACAAGAGCGAGCCGAAGGCCTACAGGCGGCGGCAGCGGTCCCTGAGCCCGCTGGGAGGACGGGACGAAAGCCCGGTGTCCCACAGGGCCTCGCTGAGCCTCCGGAGCCGCAAGTCCCCCAGCCCGGCGGGAGGTGGCAGCAGTCCCTATTCCCGGCGGCTGCCGCGCTCCCCGAGCCCCTATAGCCGGCGCCGCTCGCCCAGCTACAGCCGCCACAGCTCCTATGAGCGGGGCGGCGACGTATCCCCCAGCCCGTACAGCAGCAGCAGCTGGCGGCGCTCGCGCAGTCCCTACAGCCCAGTACTCAGGTGAGTTCTACCCCTAGGAGGCAGGGAAAGTAGGGGTGAGGCGCCTCTGCTCTCCTCCGTCCACATCCCGGACCAGAGCTCTGGGCCCGAGGAAGAGTTTTCTAGCTAGGAGGGGGAGTGCTGTGCGCACCTGTGAGGGTGGGACTCGGAGGGACGGTTCTAAGAGTTCGAAGTTTTTAACTTGTTGCTTTTAACAATTAACAGGTTTGTGCAAATGCTCTTCCAGCATCGCTAGTTTGGCTTAATTTCTCTTAATACTTGTTATGAAGAAAACGTTACTTTGTTGGTGATTTATTAATGGACTGCAATACAGGGACTTATATTGTAAAGAGTAACCAGAATCAGGTGATGTCAGAGTTAGATAAGGATTGCAGATGTTTCATGTGGTTAATACGGGGATGGGAAAAGCAGCTTTTGTAAAGTTTAATACTTGAAATACATGTAAGTAGACGTTGATAGAAATAGTTTGAAGATAAGAAATTATATATGAAAGAGTGATTCTTGTGTTGGGTAGTTCTTTTTAATCTGATCTTTCAAAGTCATGGTTTTAAAAAAGAGGCGGAAAATGACAAGTTATGTTCAGTCTGTTCAATACTCAGTTGCGAATATAAGTGGATATAGTGGTACAGCGTAACGAGTGAATAGCTTAGTACATTCTCAGACCACTATAAATCTGAAACTGCTCACTGTAAAGTTAGGCCTTTTAACTAATGATAATGAACGTGTTCAGAAATTTTTGCAGAGATAATGAAATTTGAGTACTGCGTTTATATAGCTGTTAAGCCATTGTTATACAATAATAGTCTCAAAAATGTGTGTATATTGATACATATCTATTCTGTAGAGTGAATTAAAAGTGACTTTTGAGTACTTTATAGGCCTTGTAGCTTCTTATATTACTTAACATATCTGGGTTTTCTAGGCTTTATGGTTTATGGTTTGGTAAACTAGCCTTAGGATTGACTAGGTTAAGTTTCATAACTTTATATAGCCATTTAAGTGTGTAATGGCACTTTTAATAATGAGTGTTTTTAGCTTTGGTAAGGTTTAGCAAGGCTTCTTGTTTCATGTTGGTGGTCTGTACTACATAGTGCAGTTTGTGTGATTAGGACTGTACATGCTTAGCACATATCTAAGAACACATTATCTGTTAGTGATAGTTAGGCAGGGCAGTGATGTAGCAGTAAAGAAAGACAAAGTTACTGTCCTCATAGAGCTAGCATATAGAAAGGCCACTGACTAGGGATTCTTTTCATGGTGTGTGTATTGACCAGCTGTATTTCCAAAGGGTTCAGTTTTGGAAGAATCTTTTCAGTAATATTGGTCAACATTTCTGACAACTGGCCATGTGGTTCACTTCTGAATACATCAATAGGTGGGAACACATTGTTTGGGCAGTCTGTGTTGGACTTGAGTTCAGACACTACTTTCCCAGTTTCTTTCTTGCGTGATTTGTTAGGCTTCTTGGCAAAACCATTGACGACTTAGTTTGCTAAACTGTAATATTCAATACTTGTCTTTTTTTTTTTTTATTATTTTAAGGGATAAATGAAAAATTGCCTTTTATAAATTATACATCCCTAAAGAAATCAAAAGTGGTTAAATTGTGAGTAGTTTGAATTGCTAAAAGTCTTCATATAGAAATAGAAATTTATGTCTACCTGTATAATGCTTTGGAATGTACACAACAAATTTGCCTACTGATCTTTAAAACTTGGACGATAGCTGTCATGTTTCCAGGTCTTCTCTCTGGGCCAGTAGCTTGGTGTTTGTTTGTTTGTTTGTTTGTTTTTGTTTTTTTGTTTTTATTAAAATGTATGGTCTTCAGGTTTTTTTTTATTTTGGTTTTGTTTGTTTGGTTTGTTTGCATTGTGTTACTTGTTAAATGTTATTCTTAAAATTTGAGGACATAACTGATGGCCAAATAGTTATTTGAAAAACAAGATTTAAAAAAATAGCAAATGTACATAGTGCTGAGGAACATGAATTCACGTGTGCAGCTTAATGCCAACAGTTTTGTTTGTTTCTAGGTTTAGTAGTAGAGTCAGATGACTGGCTCATTAATGAATAGACAGATTGTAAGCTCCACAGTGGCATCTGGCCTGTCTTGCCCATCATTGAATTCCTAGTGCTCAGCACTGTATTTGGGTGGTTATACAATCTTAATAATCGTTGAATAGGTAAGTGAAGGGATGCTAGATAAGAGTTGACTGAACATAGAATCTGCCACTGTGAATCTGTATTGCCTGCTTCATTTGAATAAATAATTTATATAGACCATGTGCTGTGGTATAAGAAACTTCAATATGACATTTTCCAAGCCGACATACTAATGAATTACCTATKCAGATATTTCTAAAGGAAGTGTATCCGTACTCAATATAGTATTGAAATCATAGCCCCAAGCATAACTATCAAGTCAGAATAAAATCTGTTTTAGGGACTACCTTACAACCTGTTCTTTGCCTGCATTTGTGTCTTCATTCCTTAGCTCCTGCATTTCTTTTCATCAATCTTCTTGGCTTTATTTCTCCTCGTAAGCTGTTTATTGTATTTTTCTTTTATGGTTTTTCCAGGTAGGTTCTGTCCTGTGCTCTGTAGCCCAGGCTGGCCTTCAACTCAGATCTACCTGCCTCTGCCTCCTAAGCTATGGGCCTCTTCACTATTTGATTGTTGAGGTGTGTAAATTCTTATCATTTTCCTGATAAGCCCTATAATAAATGTGAGATGTGTTAATACAAGGAAATAGAAAGGCGCTGAGTGTAGTGTTCTGTGTGGTGATGGTTCCCACCGATGGATTAGAAAACAAATACCCCCAAAATTTGAGTGATTTGCTGATGGACCATGAAACAAATGCTTTAATAAACTTAAGTGCTTTGCATCATGATCAGTTTGAATTCAAGCTGAGCTAGCTGATTTGAAAGTCTTTAATATTGTGCTGTATTCAATCTCAGTTGATATTCAACCTGTTTTGTGTGTGTGTGTGTGKGGAGGAACCAAATTCAAACCATCCTTTTAAGGGTACTTAAGTGTCAGTTTGCTAAAATTTTATTTTATGAGTGTTTTGCTGCATATATGTCTGTGTACTACTGGCCTGGTGCCTGCTGAGGTTAGAGCGTTAGAAGGTGTCAGATGTTCTGCCCAGAGTTGCAAGTAATTGTGAGTTGCTTGGAATTGAACATAGGTCTTTCCACAAAGAGCAAAAGTGTCTTTAAACCCTAAGGTTTTATTTTATTTTTTTTTTAAAGACATTTTCTAGGCAGATTGGTTTGACATTATAATCAGTACTCAGGATTAGCTCATGGGCCTCAGTGAGAACATGTATGAAAATACAACAAGAAACAAAATGTTGCTAACAATGCATTCAGCTTGATTACAATTTTTATTTACTTACCTATTTATTTATTTATTTATTTATTATTTGGTGGGGCTTGGAATGAACTCAGGTTCTCTGGCTTGTTAGATAAGCATTCCACCACTGGTTTCCTCCAGTTTCAATTTATAAATTATTACTTATTGATGACTTATCTGATGCAGGAGGTGTTGACCTGAAGTTCCTGAAGTCGGGTTGATTTCCATCAGTATGATGAACTGTATATAGCTAGTTTTGTCTTCCATCGTTATAGGCCCCATTACATCAAGATTTAGCAGACTTTGCTATTGAATAATACCAATACACTGAGAATCCAGTTGCTGGTCCTCAGAGATAATTGAAGTCACTGGTGTTTACTAGCCTATTATATGGTGTACCTGGTTACAATGATTTCATCCTCAAAACTGCTGTTCAAAGTAATGTCAAACTAGAATACTTGAGTTTTTTTTTTTTAACTACTATTATAAACATGCTGCTGGTTTGATATGTTCTTTATAGAAAAAGTATCAGAAATGTAAGATTCAGACTACAGAAACAGAAGAGAATGGAACTTAGGGTGAACAGTTTATTTTCGAAAAATTGTGGTCCATTCATTCTAAGATGGCCCTGTGTCTTGCTCTTTTTCTCAGGTCAGTCTTTACCATACATTTTCATGTGCTCTGTCATTTTTAACTTTTTTTCCTCCTAACACTAATATTTATATCTGCCTTTCCATCATTTTATATATATATATATATATATATATATATATATTTTTATTTTTTGTATTTTGTTTTTCCAAGACAGAGTTTCTCTGTGTAACAACCCTGGCTTTCCTGGAACCCCATTTGTAGACCAGGGTAGCCTCAAACTCACTGAGGTCAGCTACTGTCTTCTGATTGCTGGGACTAAAGGCATGAGCCACTAAGCCTGGCACTTTTCCATTATTGTACACTCATGTAGGCTGTCATTATTAATGTGTCAGACTTCCTATTAATACCCTTCYTCCTGTTCAGTTTCTTGAAATAGGGTCTGGCCTTGTCCTCAGGGTAGTCCTGCCTCAGCCTCTGGACATTAGCATTAAAGGAGTCAGCTAMTGTAACTGTTTCCTCAGACCTGTCCTAGTCCATGGTTTATTAGGGAAGTTTTCCTACTAAGTAGTTAAATACGAGTTAAATACTTTGTCTCTTTTGTAAGGTTGGATATAAACATTGTGATACATTATGACTTAATGCCTTTAATGATCTAACCCCATTTTATCACGACTCTTGTTTTTCAAACACTTTTATTTTTCTGTATTTCCCTGATAACCGTTCTCCAAGCTTGAAGAGACACTGACAACCCTTTTTCCATATTTGCTGTTTACCTTKYATTCACAAACTCTTAGATCTTAACATCTTGATTGTTCGCTCATTTGCATGTTCATTTTTTTTTCCTCTGTGCATTTTTGTTTAGTTTTGCTGTAGATCTGTTAAAGTACCTGGATTCTACCTTAGTTAATTGGCTGACTGCATTTGTTAGTTCTTATTAGCTGGTAAGCTAAAGGATGAATTTACATCATGTATTTGGTAGTAGTGGTTTAATTCCTTAAGATCCTCTCCCCTCTTTCTCATTCCCAGAGTAAAGAAACCAATTTGTACAGGTACCACCATGAAACTTGCTAGCCATTTTGGTTTTGTGATTTATAGGGAGAGACTTTAGTGGGTAAAAATGTACTCTATGTACATTGTTGTATTTGGTTCGAAAGAGCTAATTCTGGAAAATTATCCTTTGACCTTCATTCACATGCCCACAGCCTGAGTGCACCACACTTAAGAGACAATAAAAACTTATTCAAGAGTCTCCCAGCCAGGTATGGTGGCACATATTTTATTTAATCCCAGTCATGTGAGGCAGAGGCATGTGGATCTCTTCATTTGAGGCCAGCCAGGGTTGCATAATGAGAAGATCACCACCTTTAAAAAAGGGAAAGTCTTAATTTACTGGAAAATGAATAGAGTGCTCATTCACTTTAATGTAAATAAAATAAACATGGACCTGCTTATATTTGCTGTATCTTGTTCTGACCAGGAAAAATAATTAGTTTTTCTTGGTGAATTAAAATCACTTGTTATGGTAGGAAGTGTCTGAGAAGACTCACTTATTGTATCTGAAACCCTAAAATTCCTGAAAAATCAATTGAAAATGAATGTTGCTTAATCTTCTTATATAAGGTAATCGAAATCTCTTCCCCTAATTGGTATCCCCACCCCATGTCATGTTCTTTTTCTTATCTTTTTTTTTTTTTTTTGGTAGTGGTAGTTACTGTTATTTTTGTTTTGGGTTACCTTTATCTCACATGCGGAAATTGTTAATAAGCTTTGATGTGGATGTTGGAAGCGAAAGTACCAAGCTGGAATCAGAAATACTACTGCTTGAAGGCAGTGGGCTTAAAACCTGTAAAATAATTCTCCTCTTCCTCCTCTTCCCCCTCTTCTTCCTCCTCTTCTTCCTCTTCTTCCTCTCTTCCTCCCCCTCCTTTTTCTTCCTCCTCCTCTTCTAATGCTTCCTCTTCTCTCTGCACAAGTGCTCTTTCTCCCTCCCCTCCCTCCCCTTCACAGTGGTGACTTCTCTGGCCTTGTGGCTAGTGAACTCGTCCGCCCCAGAGCAGCTTCCCACTAMACCTGCTTTTAATATTAAAAACAAACAAAACAAACCTTTAAATTGTGGGGAGACTCAATGCTGTGAATGTGTTAAGGGAATAACATGTTAGCAAAATAGGGAATTTACATAAAAAAGATTTAGATTTATTGAATACCACAATGAAAGGAACTGGAAATTGCATTCTTATTTTCTATTTTCAGTTACACAAGGACACTTTCACTGGGTTGCTTCAATACGTAACATAGTATGTAAGAGTAAATTCTTTTACCTCTTTGGGAGTAATATTTTCTTTTTCTTTTTTCTTTTTGGTTTTTCAGAGACAGGGTTTCTCTGTGTAGCCCTGGCTGTCCTGGAACTCACTCTGTAGACCAGGCTGGCCTTGAACTCAGAAATCTGCCTGCCTCTGCCTCCCAAGTACTGGGGTTAAAGGCGTGCGCCACCACCGCCCAGCAATATTTTCTTTTTCGATACAGCTCTCTATTTTTTTTTTATCCATTTATAAAGACAGTAAAGCTCATAGTAGAATTTTTCAGTTAGTACAGAAGTGTATGAAGTTGAAAGTGTTCTTTTAAGATTTATTTTTATGTGTATGTCATGCCTGCATATATAGTATGTTCACCCATGAGTGCATATTCCTTGAGGAACCAGAAAAAAGCATTGGATTCCTCAGAACTGGAGTTACTTACAGGTGGTTGTGAACCATCATGTGGGTGCTAGGAATCAAACCTAGATTCGCTGCAAAAGCAGCAAGTGCTCTTAACCAATTAATCTCTTCAGCCTTTGTAAGTGTTCTTAAATACCTTAAGGGTAGGTAATCATGTGACTCAGCCCAGCCTTTGCCTAAATCTATATACATGAATTGTTGGAGTTTTATGTTCTTTGTTGTTGAGTTCATTTTATTCATTATTGTGTGCATGTGTGTTTGCATGCTCACAAGTGCATGTGCATGTTTATGTGCCAGGGAGTGCATGCTTATGGAGTTGAGAGAACAATGTGGATGAATTGGTTTCTCTTCTTTTGTCCTGTGGGTTTAGGGATTGAACTGAGGTAGTCAGGCTTGATGGCAACCACCCTGATCTACTGAGCTATCTTACCTCTAGTGGATGGGKTTTTTTTAGTTTGGGTTTTTGTTTGGGTGTTTTGAGGCAGGGCATTGCTATGTTCACTAGCTGTGTAGCCTAGGCTAGGCTCCAACTCATGACAATCTGCCTGCCTTAGCCTCCTCAGTTGGTGGGATCACAGGTATGTTCCATTCATTATATCAGGCTACATTTTATTTTTACTAAGTAGTGATTGTGTACCTTCTTGAGGCACAATGTGAGCTTCTAGATAGTTTAAAAATCTATTGCCTCACATTGTGGTTGGCGTGTGTGTGACTCCCTGGGATTCCATCCCGGTGTGCATCACCACTCCTATATGAAACCTTCCCTTAGCAATTTTGAAATATCTACTGCACTACTATGTATATAGTCATCATTTTGTGTAATCACTAAATCTTATTTTTCTTAACTGACATGTCGTACACTAGGATCAGCAGTTTTCCTTTCTCTGTGTGTTCGTTTCCCCAGACCTCTGTTAAACATAATCCCCCTCTCTGCTTTTACAGATGTTCTTAAATGTTTGGTAGAGTAATAAAGTCAGACTTGTCTCTTAGATTTTACGTAACACTGAAGTCATAGGGCGCTTGCTTTTCTTTGCACAACTTATTTCATTTTAATCTTTTTCCAGGTTCATCCACAATATTATAGATGACAGCATTTCCTTATTTTTTTTCAAACCTTTTTTTCTCTTTATGTGTGAGGGTGCACGTGCATGCGTCTCCTTTTCAAGTGCAACAAGCGCTGGTAACTGCTGGGCCGGATCTCCAACTCCCCAAAGTACATTACTATTTATTATTATTATTATTATTATTGCTTTAAGTTATATGTATATGAATCTCTGTGTGGGTTTGTGCAGTGTACATTGAAGTCAAAAGGTATTGGATCTCCTGGAGTTAAGAAGTAGAGGGGGTTGTGTGCTGCTCAGCAGGGAGCAGAACAGTACCTGCTCAACCANATAGCCCTGGTTGTCCTGGAACTCACTCTGTAGACCAGACTGACCTCGAACTCAGAAATCTGCCTGCCTCTGCCTCCCAAGTGCTGGGATTAAAGTCGTGCGCCATCACTACCCGGCTTGTCTTTTTATGGAAACATTTATTTTTAAACATTTATAGTGTGTGCATTAGCATGTCCACCCACATGTGGCATAGCAGAAGTGGAAGTCAGGAAAACCAGGGAGTCAGTTCTCTTTTACCATGTGGATTCTATGGATCAAACTCAGGTAGGTATTCAGGCTTGGTGCTTACACAAGTGTGAAGTCCTGATGTTTTCCTACATTATACACAATGTTTTGATCATATTCATCTCCTCAAGAGTCTTCTCTTGACTCACTCTCAGTTGCCTTCCTGATCCCATACCTCCTTCCAATGGATCGTTGTCTACTTTCACAATACTTTTATAGTTGCAACTCAATGAGGTTACCAGGGTTGTTTATGTGAGGGTTTGTTAGGAGCATGCGAGGGTGGGGGTTTGTTTACCTTATTAGWGTCTGCATGGCTGAAGAAATTCTACTTCCCCCGGCAACCATTCTCTATATAAATCTTCAGGGAGGGCTAGGGCCCATGAATATTCGATGATGGGTGTTGAGGGCTCAATTCCTGGAGGTGATCACAGCTGCTTTGAGTTTAAGAGTTCTGCAGTCCGTTTTATGCCCTAAATGTCAGTTCCACACTGCTCCAGCCTGCGTCTTCGAGCACTTACATTCTTTCTTTGTGTGCCTATTGGGAATTGAACTCCATACATGCTGGTCAGCCATTTTGCTACTGTACTGCCTTTTACAACTCAGTAAAGTTTTTTATATTCCTTCTTCCATGGTGTTCCTTGAGCTTTGAAGAGGGAGTGATGTAAGTGTTCCATTTATGACTGGACATTTAATGGTCACTTATGTATTTGACCAGTTAGGAGATTATGTTGTCCCTGCTGAGCTGAGGTACTTCATACAGTATTTTTCAATTCTACCTATTTTCCTGAAAGTTTCATTTTTATGACAGAAMAAAATTCTATTATGTGTGTTTATGCCACATTTTTATTCATCTATTGGTAGAATCTGAAAATAGTTGTAATTTGCATTTCTCTGATGGCTAAGATKATTGAGCATCTTTTCAGGTATATAGACAATTTGCATTTCTCTCAAATTCCTTTGTTTCCCAGTCCACCTTTTTGATGTTGTTTAATTTTTTAAAGAACATTAATTTTCTCAGATGGCTGTTTTTTCCATTCTGTAGATTTCTCCTTACTTGATTAACTGCTTTGTTTCCTGTAATTTCATAAAGTCCGTCCCACTTGTCAGGTGGCTTTATTCTCTTGAGTAGTCTTAGTTCTATTGACAAAGTCCTTGCCTGTGACATACTTATTTTTGAAGTGTTTCCTTTCCCTCTGTGACAGTTTGAGTCTCACATCTTTTAAGATCTTTGATTCATTTGGAGCTGATTTTTGGGCAGGGTTGAGAGATAAGGACGTGGTTTTAATTCTTTTTTCCTCACATGTCGATATCCACTTTACCCAGCACCTTTTTTTTTTTTTTAAAGAAAAAAGGCTGTTTTTTCTTCAGTGTGCATTTTTGTTTTTTCAAAATTAGATGTTCATAAGATATGTGGACTTCAATCTACATCCTCAGTTCTATTCCATTTGAGCAATGTGTTGTGTCTGTTTTAGGGTCAGTACCTTTTTTTTTTTTTTTTTTTTTTTTTGCTATAGGTCTGTAGTATTGCTCAAAATTAAGTACGAAGGATGAATACTTGTAGTTTTTGGTTGTTAATTATTCAGGATTGTTTTGTCTATCCTGCTTTTCATTTGTTTGTTTTCTGTGTGTCTGTGTCCATGTCTTTATGACATTTAAGATTATTTTTAGCTTCTGAGAAGGATAGCATTGGGGTTTGATGGGAATTTCATTGAATCCATAAGTTGCTTTTGAGAGACTGGCCATTTTACAATATTAATTCTACCAAACTAAATGCACAAGGAATCTTTAATTCTTTGCTATTTCCCTCAGTTTCTTTAATTTCTTAAAAGTTTATTATGCAAGTCTTTTTACTTTTTTGAGATTGGATTTTTTATATTATGTAGCCCTGGCTGTCTGGAACTCTGTTATATAGACTAGTCTGACCTCCAGCTCAGAGATCTGCAGACCTGCCTCTGCCTCTCCAGTGCTGGGATTATCCACCATACCAAGTTTCCGCTTTGCTTTGCTTTGCTTTGCT
>BDUI01002398.1:12634-28916 GCA_002335545.1 Apodemus speciosus | reverse complement strand
GGCAGTTCTGGTCAAGCAGCCCTCCCCAAAGATCTGGCCCCTCCTCTCAACGCTGCTCTTCCCTGGAGCTCTGCCGGCCAGAGGGAGGTCTGGACAAAAGTGGAGGAAGTAGGCTTGGGCATAGACACCGCCTTGCCTGGGTATGCCGGAGAAGGCTCAGGTGAAACCCCGGAACACAGYAGCAGCCGCTCGCTGCTGGTGAGCGGTGAACGAGAGCGGCCCCACGGAGGATAGGCTGGAGGGGACTAGTGCTTAGTGCAGGACAGCACCATGGGAAGGAGTCAGAAGAGTCAGAAGGAGGGGCGCACAGAGAGGCAGTCGGACTTCTCAGGATGTACTGATCATTCCAGACGGTTTGGCAAGGCTTGCCAGGGAGCTGGCGACCTCAGCTAGAAATTCAACCTCTCTTAAACCTCATGGACCAGGGATGTGGCTCTGGTAGTAGAGCATTTACCAACTGCACATGAAATCATGGGTTCGAGCCCTTGCACTGAATAAACTGGAATGGGAGTGTGTACCTGTGGAGGCGAGATGAGCAGTTCAAGGCCATCCCCAGCTACATAGTGAATTCAAAAGTAACCTGTGCTACATACATGAGACTTTGTCCTGGAGGGAAAGAAAGAGGGAAAAGAGAACGTCACATATACGTCATAGATGACTTAAACCCTGACTACCCTTGTCTTGGGACTGGATTTGAACTTGGTCAGTCACATTTGTGGAAGGGTTGAAGGAAGGAGAGCTCAGAGCAATGGAATTCATTTCTTAGTGCTGTCAAGTGGCTTACMCACTAGAAATGAGCACCTGAGACTGAAGGACTAGATGAGTGTGTGAACAGGGCTGGCTGCTTGTGGAGAGCGAGGCGGTGGTGGATGCCATCCCTTGTGTGGAGGCAGCACCCCAGGGCTGTGTGTGTGTGTGTGTATAACCCGGGAAGGATAAGCCTTGACCCAAACCACTCTGCAAGCACATGGGGCAAAAAGTTTGCTTAGTTTTCATTGTAAAGCAGACAGTGATGTACATCAGTTCACTGTTGGGAGCTCACCTCACAATCTGATGCAGTTAGCTAATTGGCACAAAAGGGAAGCTGTGACAGAGTCACAGGCTCATCAGAAGATGGGAAGGGGTTACAGACTACTGGCCCTTGGTGGGCTAGCTGGTCTTAATCGGGAGGGAATAACCATTTCTCACATGTCATTGTTCCCTCTTTTTTCTTTTTAATTTCTTTCATCTTATTGTGTGTCTGTGTGTGGGTGAATGTGTGTGTTTTCATGGGGGTGTATGTCTGTGGTGGCTATATAGTGTGTGTGGATGCCAGAGGACAGTGCTGAGAGTTCTTTCTCAGGCCCCATCTACCCTTTTCTTTTGAGATTCTCACTTGGTCTCTTGCTGACTTGGTGCTCAGTAAACAGGCTAGGCTGGTGCTGAGCCAGTAAGTGCCACATCCTCCTGTCTTGGCTTCCCCTGCACTGAGATTACAAACCTGCCATGCTGTGTCGGCTTTTTTATGTAGGTTCTAGGAATCACATTCAAGACCTGTGCTTACAAATTTGCCATCTGAGCCACCTCCTCAGCCCCCAAGTTCCCCTCTTTTATAAAATCCTGTTGAATTCAGGTCCACAGAGTTGATATCTAGTTAATGTTATCACTTACGAAAGCCTGACTTCTAAGTAAGGCCACATGAATTTCTGTGAGGGGTTAGGAGGCTTTTGTTTTGTTTTGTTTATTGGTTGGTTGGTTTGAGCTGTTTTGGAGGGAAGATTAATTTTTCGAGACAAGGTTTCTCTATGTAACAGCTCTGGCTATCCTAGAACTGGCTTTGTAGGTCAGGCTGGCCTCAAGCTGACAGAGATCTGTCTGCCTCTGCCTCTGTCTCCCAAGAGCTCAACAGTTCGGTTATTCCAGAGATACACTTGCGCATGTCTCCTCTCAGGCATGTAAACAACTGGAACAGGGATCTGGAGGGATCAGGAATCTCCATAAACTGGACTTGGTCTGCTGCAGGACAGGCCACTTAGTAACTCTTAGTCAGGAAATGTAGGCCCTTCCCTAGCTAGTGCTGAGATCGTATCTCAGCCAGTGTGGGGGACCCAGGCACAAAGGCAGTTAGGTGCATAAAAAGCTGTCCATCCTAGAGGCAAGCCAAGCACTGTTTCCGGTACCTCTCTCAGCGCTTGGGGGTAGAGGCAGGGGGATCAGTAGTTCAAATTCATTTACAGTACATAGTAAGTTCAAGGCCCACACGGACTAGAGGAGACCCTAGAGAGAGATTGGGAGAGGGTATTTGCCTTGTGGATTATGTTGGGACACACCACATGAGCGTGAATGTGTACACTTAAATTACAATTTTATTTTATGAAGGAAGAATTTTAAACAAGTGWCTTCAGATGTTTTCTTTGGAGCATGACTTTGGAAGTGTCTCTGCTTGCCCTGTGTTCGCTCTCCTGAGGCCTAGGAGTCTGTGGCCTCCACTCTTCAACAATCCACCCTCCTTCCCCAGATTACACTCAGCCCTTAACAGACTATTGCCTGGCCCAGGCGAGAGGCCCTATAATTAAGGCCCATCTTTGCCTTTTTAATAACACGGGAGAGAGAGTGATCTTGAGTAAGGCCAGCAGGAAACTGTAATTCCGCGTCTTTTTCCTGAGCGGTACGAACTTAGTGCATGTGAAGTCTTGCTGCCTTGGGAATGAGCTGTCTGTTAGCTTGGCAGTTGTGTGCTGGGAGGTAAATAGCACGACGAGGTGGTCTGACAGCGACACTCCTTGAATAGGTGTCCAGTCTACATGGGGTTTCCTACTCCACCTTCCTATGATATGTAGACATGGCCTGTGGGACATAAGTTCATTTGGGTCAGTTCATAAGACACACCAACACAGAATGTCCCCTGTGCCTCCTCCTTGGTATCTTCTACTGTGTGTGTACCAGGTACATGTTCCCCTCCATGTACATGGATGGCCTCTTGGATTCTGACCCCACTTGCCCATCCAGTGTCATTGCCAGTAAGTCCCACATGTGTATATCTTCCTTTCTCCCTAACACCCTCCTGACAGCATCTCTCCATGTCCATAGCTTATCCATAGGCTCTTTTGTTCCACCACTAGGACATAAACAAATGTGTGCAGTAGGAGGCTGAGGCAGGATTATGAGTTCTAGGCTACTCTGGGCTCTATAGTTAAGACCTTCTCAGAAAAACAAAGAACCCAACTGTACTCAATATATTGAGATCTTTCTTTCTTCTTTGTCTCCTTCCCTTTCAGATTGATGCACTGAGTAAGAGAAGCAAAGAAGCAGAGGCGGCCTTCCTGACTGTGTACAAGAGGCTAATCGATGTTCCAGGTACGTCCGGCGCAGCTGGCCAGTGAGGACTGACTGCTTGGGTACTGCTGTGACTGATCTTAGTTTTCCCAAGGAGAATGGGTCACTCAAGAAGCTTCCCTGGAAAGCCACAGGTTGGGGAATGTGAATTCTCTAGGATCCAGACTTTGGGAAAGTGGGAAAGTGCCATGAGTGTAATTGCAGACTCACCAGCTGATTCTTTGTAAGCACAGCCGCCCATGCCTCTGCGGTCATGCTGCAGAGTGCTGTGCGTCCCCGGGAAGCTCTAGGCCAGTGGTCAGTGCTCTGCTGCAGTCTCCCAAGTACAGATGCCACCCTCAGGACTTTGCAAATGGCACTGACAGCACACCTGGTGTGCTCCTCCCCTCCAGGGTCACAGAGGATCAGTGGCTCCTGGAAAAGTATCTCTCACTGAAGAAGAGTTAAAGCTGATAGTTCTGTTCACTGTGACTAAGGAGTTGAGTGGCATCTTCTTTTAAAGGAATGCGTTCGAGTTTAAGTGCTCCTCAACAGGAATGCTCCAAGGAGATGACATCTGAGTCCTTTAGGGCCATGTGGTGGATTTCTCACTCCTCAGCTTCCAAGTGATTGGGGATCTGTCAGGATAGACATGGTCACATGGATCCTGACTCAGGCCTGGAGGAAGTCACATGGGAAAGTCATGTTTCCTCTGTTGACAAGGCGACCAAAGGACCCACACATACTGCCGTTACATGTTTGCCCTGTTTGGTAATTGTGCAGACATCGCCCATAGTAGACGCCTTGACAAAACAGAAACCTCACTTTTGTGCCTGTAAGGGTGTTCCCGTTCCTTGTGAGAAGGGCCTGGTCTGTAGCACTGTTTGCTGACAGCCATCCCATCAATGCCACTGTAGGCTTTGCTCTTCTCTCTTAGAGATGAACCAAACAAGGAATTCCCTGAACAGAAAATAGAGAAACTTGCTCTGAGGTCTCAGCTGTGTTTTTCTCCCTGTTGAACTCATTTTCTAATCTGTAAAGGGGTGGGATGTGGGAAATAACGTAATAGTGGAGAACACTTTCTCATGTTCCAGTTCTTGTTTTTTTATTGCCTTAGTTATTCAGCATGCTCTAAGTTCTGACCTAATGATTGATTTTCTTTAAGAATTTGTATGTGATCAGGGGTTTTCTGAAGACTGCCCAGGACCCACAAGGAAGTTTCTGAACTCGAAGTGGATTATTTGGTGTCAGGGCACACCACGTGTCCTGGTTTGCTTCTCTATTGCTATAATAAAACGGAGCAAATCAATCTGGGGCAGCAACGAATTTCTGACTTATAAGTCCTGATCATGGTACATCCTTGAGAAGAGCTAGGACAGGGGCCTGGAAACAGGAGCTAAAGCAAAGGCCGTGGAGGAGACCTGCCTGCCAGCCTGTTTGCCTTGGCTTGCTTAGCCTGCTTTCTTGTACACCCCAGACCACTGCTCAGAGGTGGCCCCACGCACAGTGGCTGAGCCCTCCCGTGTCAGTCACTCATCAAGAAACTACCCCATACAATTGCCCATAGGGGCAATTCCTCTTCCCAGTGTTGCTCTAAGTTGTGCCCTGTTGACAAAATCTATCCCTCAAGGTCCACCAATTTGATGGACAGACACTTCTTACGTTTTCTTTTTTTCTTCCACTTCATTTTTCAGTGTATGTCATGGGCTTGCTTTTCATGTGTAAGACATGTTGAGAATGTTTTTTCTCTGAACTATGTGATGTCTACACCCAGGATGCAGAATTTATAGGAAAAGGACAGCCATTTCCACACCACTCATTTCCCAAGTGCTCTCTTAGTCCCCCTGCTCAGCGGGGCTCTGCTCCTGCCATCCCTTCAGGCTCCCACGGTGACAGTGTTCCCATGAAAGCCGTGGTCCAGCTAGCTGGGGCTTATCTGAAGTGGCCAGCCCTTCTGTGTGTGCCCTGAAGGCCTACCTCCATTTTGACCCCAGTTTGTTTTCAAACTAAAACTTATGTTCTGTACAGAGTCAAGTTTATACCAGGATTTTCCCCTAGTGAAGTTTCCCAGCTAAGTAATCACTTAACAGATTGTTGGATTCTTAATCTGAAATTGTATTCTGCCTTAGTTTCCTGTAGAACATAAACAATTATTTTTCTCATTGAAGTTTCATATGTTTTTATATAAATAAAGACTTTTTAATGTATTAGTAGTTTTCATAATTATATTGGGCTGGAGAATTTTATTTTTACATTTATCTATTTATTTGTGCATATGTGCCACAGAGCATGTGTGCCCATCAGAGAGCAACTTGTCAAGAGTCTGTTCTCTCCTTCTACCTTGTCGGTCCCAAGGATCAGACTCAGGCCCTATAAGCACCTTTACCCAGGAGCCATCACCCGCTCATGTTTCTGAGACAGGGTTGTACTGTCTATCTAAGGGTGACCTCAAATTCACTGTGTAGTCCAAGTTAGTTAGCCTCTTAACTTCCCACAGTCCTCCCACGTGCTAGATATAAAGGTGTGTGCCGTGATGCCAAGCTTGGGTAGCAGCAGTTCTCAGCCTGTGTATCAGAGCCCCTTTGGTGAATGGGGTTCACATGCCAGATATCTACATTACAACTCATAACAGGAGCAAAATTACAGTTATGAAGTAGCAACAAAATAATTTTATGGTTGGGTGTCACTACCAGAACTATATTAAAGGGTCACAGTGTTGGGAAGGTTGGGAATCAGTAGGCTATAGAGTTAGAGTTCACATTGAAAATAGACTAAATGCGACTTATTACTGTTTTGGAGTTGAGAATGTGGTTTAGTTGATAGAGTGCCTATCTAGCAGTCCTGAAGCCCTCGGTTCAATCTACAGCCACATAGATCCAGGCACTGGAGTACACACCTGTGATCCCAGCACTCAGGAGGCGAAGGGAGGAAGGCCAGGAATTCAAGGTCATTCTTGGCCACATATGAAGTTCCAGGCCAGCATGGTCTACTGGAGAGTCTCATTCCAAAGTCAACCAAAACACACCTACATTCCAGGTAGATGAGTTCTACCCTCTCGGCGTTCTAGACATGCTGTGGACTGACAGATCTGACAGATTACCTAGGAAGCTGGGCTGGGGTGCTCCACCTGGATTGTGCAGTCTGGTGATTGCTTAGATGAGGTAATCCTATGGCCGAGGCCTCCAGGAAAGGCCTAGTCAATAGTGCCTCATTTATTGACAGCTACGCAGCCAGGCAGGGTCCGGGAGCCTGCATCGTCTGTGGGCTTTAGGCTGCCATCCAGTAGAATACATACTGAATTCTACTTGAGAGAGACAGAAACTCATATTATCACATGAAACTTGGGGAAGCCGACAGGTATGCCACCTATGTGCCCTGTGCAAGGGCTATGTGTCAGTACCAGGAGCTCAGGCAAGGCTGCCAGCCCCAGTCCTTTCCCTTGAACTCTGCTGTTTCTAGGTGGCACTGTCTCTCACCTGTCTGCTTACCCAAGTCCCAGGCTTCTACTTGTAGGATATGTCTGTCCCAACTCCTGCCATGGTTCTCCACACTGCAGGTGCCCAAGCACTGCTCAGTTCACCTCTCCCTGGATTAATTTACGAGGACCCAGCATCCCACAATGTCTACCTTGTCCAGACACTTCTTCCTCTGATCTCAGAGTCTGGGTCTCTGTAGTCCAGGAAGACGGAGTTCTCCATCTTCTTACCTCAGCCTCCCAACTCCTCTCAAGTATGTATTGCTATGTTCAGCCCTCTCCACACCCTTCGCCCCTTTCGAGAAAGGGTCTTTTGAAATTCAGGGATATCCTCAACCTTAATACATAGCTGAGGATAACTAAACGTCTGATCCTCCTGCCTCCTTGACCTGAGTGCTGGGACCATAGGAATGCACCGGTGGGGATTAAATCCAGGATCTCATGCAGTCTGTCAACTGAACTAACTATGCTGCTATTGTAACTACAGCTGCACAAAAATATTTTAGTCAACAAGGGACCACATGTACAACAATATAACTCTCACCTAGTGACATCTCCTGCCTTAGCTTCTATGAAGTTTCTTAGGAAATGACAGACTCTCATGACACATTTCTCAGAATGTGACCCCATGAATGCATGGCTGTACTTGGTAGCTCTAGGTTCTTTCAAAGGGAATACTAAAACACTGTGGCCTTGTCCCTAATCACCTCCCAGGGATCAACTCCAGTGTCTGCCATGTAGTAGAAATTTGGTCAATATTTGCTCAGTAAACGTACAAATGGATGTATCAAACCATTTCCTCAAAGTGCTGCGTGAAGCCAGGTGAGTGGTGCTGTACTCCCAGCACTAGGGTTGTGGAGGCAGGAGCATCAGAAGCTTAAGGTTATCCTCACCTCTATAGTAAGTTCAGTATAGGGCAACATGAAGTCCATGAAACTCTCAAAAAACTAGAATAAAGTAAACTGAACACAGTATGTTTTGAGAGTCTTCCTGGTCTGTAGACTTCTTGAGTCAAGTGTGCACCTTGCTCCTGTGATTGACACATCTCATGGTTATGAGCTCACGAGGGCATCTGACATACCAGATTGTCTCGCCACTGCCACGGAGTGCTTTAATAGCTCTCTGAATTTTCATTTAACTTTTATGTCAGACTGTAAAGATTTTCATGGCTGCAGATACACTGGCGCGGCCCTTCCCCTCAGAGCCCAGCACTGTGCTTGGCAAGTCCTCCATTCTGTAGCTTTCCTTGATGCTGGCACCTGCATTGGGTTGACCAGCTGTCCTGCCTGACTCTGACTCCTAACCTCGCCTTGACAGGTCCATATTTAAAAAAAAAAAATACAGCCCCGCCTCCCTCCAAAGTCAACTGTGGTGGTTCGCACCTGTAAAGCCAGCACTGAGGAAGGTCAGGAAACTCAAGGTCACAGCACGAGACTCTGCCTCTAACAGTGAAGAGTATTGCTGTCCTTGCAGGACTGGAGTTGTATTCCTAGCACCCCTGTTAGGTGGCTCATAGTTTCCTATAACTCCAGCTCCAGGGATCAGACTCCTCTTTCTGCTTCTGCAGGCAAATAGAAAATAATTTTAAAGAGACTCTGCCGTAGTTAGGGTGTGCATTGATGCAACAAAACACCGTGACTAAAAAGAAAACAAAATTGAAATAAAGGATTTTTTTCGGCTTATACTTCCCCATTGCTGTTTTTACCAAAGGAAGTTAGGACAGGAGCTCAAACAAGGATGGAACCTGGAGGCAGGAGCCGAGGCAGAGGACACGGAGCGATGTTGCTTACTGGCTTGCTCAGCCTGTTTTCTTTCTTTCTTTTTAAGATGTATTTATTATATGTAAGCATGCTGTAGCTGTCTTCAGACACCAGAAAAGGGTGTCAGATCTCTTTACGGATGGTTGTGAGCCACCATGTAGGTGCAGGGATTCAACTCATGACCTTCCGAAGAGCAGTCAGTGCTCTTACCCGCTGAGCTATCTCTCCAGCCCCCTGTTTTCTTATAGAACCCAGGACCATCAGCCCAAGGATGGCACCACCCACAATGGGCTGGGCCCTCCCCCACTGATTACTAATCGAAAAAAAAATGGGTAATCTTACATGGAGGCATTTCTTCAATCGGGGAATCTTTCCTCTCTGATGGCTGTAGCTTGTGTCAAGTTGACATAATCCCAGCCAGCCCAGATCCTGTCTCCAAAAACCAAAACCAATCAACTGTGGAACAAAATCCCAACATGTTAAAGATACTGGCTAGACCTTTATTACAAAACAGACTTGAACCATTATTGGTCATTATCCCAGAAGTTACAATAATATGGCCTTAGTGATAGAGAGGTTTTTTTATTTTTCTTTTAAAATCCACCTGCCTCCACTTCTCCAGTGCTAGCTGAGGATGATTTGTTTGAGATGGGGTTTCCCTCTGTCACTCAGACTGTCCTGGAAATCATAATTCTCCAGCCTCAGCCTCTCTAGTGCTGAGATTATGGCTGCGTGCTGCGTGCCTGCAGCAGTCAGAGCCTCAGGCTTTGCACAAGAAGACACTTTATTCAGCCGCATCTGTGACCCTAGTTTAAGTTTTTAGTTATGCATTCTTTACTTTATAATTATTTTTATTATGTGTGTGTGCTTGCACGCCCATACCACAGCACACATATGGACACTAGAACTTTTAGAGTTACTTTTCCTTTCCCGATATGTGAGTCCTGGGACTCAGACTCAGGTCGTCAGGCTTGTTAGCAAATACACTCACCTGCTGAGCCGTCATGCTTGTCCCCATGCCTTAATTTTTTTAAACAGGGTTTCATGTAGCCCAGGATAGCCTAGCACTTAGTATGCAGCCAGCACTGGCCTTACATTTGTGATACTCCAGCCTAGCTGGTGCTAAGGTTCTGAGCATGCCTCACTATACCTGGCTAAATTTTTTTTTAATAGTCGATGCACAAGTACACGTGTCATAACCATTTGGGGCACTGTGACCTGTTAGGATCCCCGATGTTCCCTTTGTGTTCTTGAGGCCATCATCTCTCTGTATTTCGGTCCATGTCTGTGGGCAAGGGCAGAGTTTCAGGCTAGTCTCTTGATGCCACCAACTCCCCAGTGCAAATCACAGTTTAAGGTGCGCTGTTCAAGACACTTAAACTCCACCAGCACCTCCTAGCAGTCTGTCACACAGATGCCTGGCCTGAGAGTCCCACCAGACACACACGTCCATCCCTCCTCCCTCCCCCACACTTTGCTCAGTAGAGAAAATATTTCACAGTTATGTTTTGAGTAAAACAGCTTGTATCTTTAACTGATAAGACAGGAAATGCTCTGCTTTTAAAGGGTGTCCCTCTCCCATAACTGGAATTTTATGAAATGGCATAGCATAGCAGGAATTTTCCTGGATTCCAGGCAGAATCATGATGGCATGCATAATCTGCCAGTCATTAACCTTGAGTGGGTGACTTGCTTCAGATTTTCAGATTTTCATTCTGCAATAATGTATTTTTTTTTTTTTTTGCATGCTTGTGAGGGGGCAACGTAAATCAGCAAAATTTTCACTTGTACTCCAAGTCTCAGTCTCTAAGCTGGCTGGTTTTATGTCAGCGTGACACAAGCTAGAGTCATCAGAGAAGACAGAGCCTCTGTTGAAAAAAAAATGCCTCCTTAAAATTGGGCTGTAGGCAAGCCTGGAGGGCATTTTCTTAATTCGTGACTGATGAGGGAGGGCCCAGCCCGTTGGTGGTGACGCCATCCCTGGGCCAGTGGTCCTGGAGTCTATAAGGATCAAACCAAGGGAAGCAAGTCAGGAAGCAGCACCCTCCATGGCCTCTGCACCAGTTCCTGCCTCCAGGGTCCTGCTCTGCTTGAGTTTGTGTCCTCATTTCCTTTGTTGACTAACAGTGCATTGGACGTATAAGCTGAACAAACCCTTTTCTCCCCAGTGCTTTGGTCATGGTGTTTCATCACAGCAGTAGAAACCCTGATTGAGATGGTTGTTGTTGGGCTGGAGAGATGGCTCAGCCGTTAAAGGCTAAGCTCACAACCAAAAATACAAGAAATGGCTGCCCTTACCAAAGCATCACAGATAAGGTTACCTGCCTGCTTGTGTTATACTCATAATACTATCTAGAACATGATTAGATGTCTGTTCTGGAAAGTTCTTGATGCAGTAGTTTGGCGTAGGTGTGTGTGCAAGAGTGCGTGTTGAGATAAGGTCTGAAAGACAAGGCTGTCATAGCCCAGACAGTCCTGAAACTTCCTGCCCAAGCCTTCCAAGTACTAGGTTTACAGACCTGTGGCTGCACACCAGTTTACAGTTGGTTTTTTTTTTTTTTTTTTTTTTTTTTTTTTTTAAAGAATCCTTAGACTTGTACTGGAGAGATGCCTTAGTTCGTAAAATCCTAACCACTTAAATACAAAGGCCTGAGTTTAGGTCTCTAGCAACCACTCCCAAAATTCAGGTATGGTACTGRTGGTGGTGCTGGTGGTGGTGGTGTGTGTATAATTCTGTCACTTTCTGAACAGCCAGCCAAATGAGGGTTCCGTGAAACCCTGTGTCAAGAAATAAGGCAGAGAACAATTGAGTAAGCCACATCTGGTCTCCCCATACATACATACACATGTGCATGCACATGAATACCTACCTACATTTACACTACATACACACAAGAGTCCTAACACATGAAACAAAGGCAGCAAGTTGGTTTGTTTCACCAGCTATGCACCACTATGTTTATTGCTGCTGCTACAGAACTTGGCCTTGGCTACAAAGTTCCTCGGTAAAATCTCTTTGCAAGCTGTGTGTCTTCTTGCTTCTACAATCACTTTGCAAGTATCATATTTTACTTCTGACTCAATGGCAGTTTACTTCCTACCAATGAGACCCTTCAAATGCAAACACAGTGCCTGGGAGCGTTTAAAATTGAAGCCTTAGGAAGCATATTACCAGCACTATAAAATATTTATCACCTCATGAAACAGGGCTCCAACCCACAGTGTAAGAGCCACCGCGACTTGCTTGATTACCCTAGGAAACTAGCCTGTGGTTTTTGAAAAGCACCTGTGTGGTGGTTACTTTTCTTACTGCTGTAAACAAAAGCAACTTATGGGAGAAAGGATTGTTTGGGCTCACAGGTTTGAAAGGCACAGTATATCATGAGGCGGGGTATGGCGGCAAGATCCTGAGGCCTGGCCACAGTGCATCTAAGTCGGGAAGCCGGGGGTCGGACCCAGACCACTGAGCATGGTAGGCAAGCTCTATGGTAGAGCCGCAGCCTCAGCTTGAGGGCTGCTTTTGAATGTCCCTCTACAAGGGTGAGGAGCCATCTGGGGAGGACACATTACAGATAAAATTAGAAACTTCGCTTCCATTCCTCCTTCCTCGCTGCTGGCCATAAAACGATACCCAGGGAACGTTGACAGGGTCCAATGTGTTGGTTAGAACTGCCTCTTGTTTTTCATGCCACCATGCTATTGGTATGCTAGCCTTCAAGGCTAGAAAAATATGGCTTCTCTTGTCTGATCCCAGCAGGCTGGTCTAGTTCAGGTGATCCAAGTCTCCTGATGCTGGCTGGCAAACTAGGCCAATACCCCTCACCGTTGCAGAGGGACTTTAGTGGACTGAGACCTGGGCAGTCACTCTCACAGGTGCCCTGTCTGTCTTCCTGTAACGTTTTCATTCATATTACTAAGAAACGACCTCAGGCACCAAACCAAGACAACAAGGAACCCAGGGACTCCTTCTGAGGAGCAGTGTGCCTTGGGTTACAGGCAGGCAGGCAGCAGGCAGCAGGCAGGCATCCAGCTGCTTCCTGCCTTCCCTGGGGCTCTCGGCCTGGAGCTGGTCCTGAAGCTGCTACAAGGGACAAGAATCAGCCATGCTTCACACTGGAGAATTAGAAAGCAGACGGGACAGCTTTTTTCCACCCTCCATGACCAGGACACCAAACAAATCTGGCACCATCTTTTATCTTTTATTAACAAGTGATCGGTCAACTATAAACTTGTGATTTTGTTTTGAGATAGTCTTGTGGAGTTCATGCTGGCCTCTGCATTACTGTGTACCAAAGGTGCCCTTCCTCTGGCTTTCATCTTCTGAGTTCTGGGTTTACAGGTGCACGTCACCATATCCTGTTAATGTAGTACTGGGGGTGGGATCCAGGGCTTTGTGCGTGCTACAGTGCTCTTCCCACGAAGCCACGTCCCCGACACTCAGCTGTAAACACTTTGAAGAAGTGAAAGTTACAAGGTAGATGCCTGTGTCTATGCCGCCTGCTTCAGCACACTCTCTCATCTTTAGGGACTTCCGTTTTGGTCCCACCCACCCAACCCCTTGGCTGTACTGACTGTCATGTTGAGAACTCCCCAAAATGGCCCAGGGAATCCTTCTCGATGTGCTTGTACACAAAGGTGTGTGGATCCCACTCGTTCCTCCCCCATCCCCCCGCCCCAAGCCCGGACATGGCTGGGGTGGTCCTGGCACGTTGGATATCTAGACAGCTTTGCATCGCTTGCTCATCAGCATGCTAATTGTCATATAACTAATCATGCCCTGAATTCCAGTTGATTTTCTTAATGAGACAGCTGGGTTAATTATGTAATCGTATGATTACACTAGCCCAGAGTGTCCCGGCAAAGAGTAGAGAGTAGAGTCCGCCTGCATGTGATGTCATCCCTGGGACGGTGCTCACAAGGAACACATTCATCCTGGAGCTAGTGGCAGGGGACAGCCCTGTGTTGCCTGCAAAGCTCTGTGTAAACATGGGCCCGGGGTTTATTGAGATGGGGTTTCTAAGCCTCACAGAATGGGCTGGGTCCACTTGCCACGAGCCCAAATGCTATCCCCAAGTCGTCCCTGACAAACAGTCCCAGCCAGATCTAAAGCAGGCTTGTCATCCTATAGCGCTGGTGCAGCCTGTCAGTGTGCCTTCAGTAACTTTGGGACTTCTTTATTTGACATTGCTTCCCTTTATTGAGCATGCCATCTGCCTGGGTAGTGGACAGAAACACCCAAACAAATGTTTATATTAAAGTGCTAGAGGGCCAGGGTGAGTGGCTTGGCCAGAGTCTGTAGGTGGCCCCAGACTGGCCCAAACATTCTCCTCTTTTGTGTTCTGTCCCCACAGAAGCAAACTTTCCTGAGAGGTGACCATGCCTGTTGAGTCACACTGTCTGGTCACACTCTCGGTTCTGGCTTCTTCCTCTGCCAGGACTTTCTACACACGCCCCAGCCAGCCTCCCAGACAGTGAGTGGTRCCACCATAATGAAGATGCATCGGCCTCCATGTAGATGTCATCAAAGATTCTGTTCAATCCTCATTCCTAATAACTACACGGCCTACATTTAAGCCCCTCTTACCACACCTGCCGCTACCTCCCTCTTCCACATTCCCATGTCTTGCTCCCCGGCTCACCCCTTCCTACTGCATACTACTGACCACTCTGGCCCACTCGCCAAATCCATCAGTCCAGAGCACTAGCCTGGCATCTTGTGTATCTTCAGGCTAGCCTCAGACTCACTTTATACTTGAGGATGACCTTAAATTTCCGATCTTTCTGCTGCCTCCCGAGCACAGGTGAGTGGCAGCAGGCCTGGTTTATATGGGGCTAAGGATCAAACTCAGACCCTCATGTGTGCCGCACAAGTGCTCTACCAACCGAGACATGGTTACGTATCTCAAGTAAAAAATGTGAGATTTGCAGCCCCAAGCTCTTCTTTTTTCAAGTGTATAATATACATAGACAATTATAGTAGTGTATTTTAAAAAACTCTATATCACATTCTAAAGATAAGAAACTAGAGCCAGGCATAGTAGTTCATAACTACAATCCCAGTTCTTTGGAGGCAAAGTGAGTTCAAGTACAGCCCGGGCAACTTGATGAGACCGTGTGTCACGATGAAAAGTAAAGAGAAACAGGCTGTAGCTCATGGCGGTGTGCGTACCTAGCGTGCGTCAGTCCCCGGTGCCATGCAAGTGCAAAGCCATGGTGCAGAGCAAAGGGAACTCAAATACTTTATTAAACATTCAAAGGTTGTTGTGAAAATGACTTAAGTGTATAGGCATATGCATAGCTTATTGGCGGTGTTAGGCATACCCTTGCCTTGCACAGGCGAGGTAAGTGTTGAGTGCAGCGCGCTGAAGTTCTACATGAGTGTGTGCATGTAGGTGCATGTGTATGTGCATGTAGAGACCAGACGTCAGCCTTCGGTCATTCCTCAGGAGCTGCCCACCTTGGGACTTTGGTGGTGGTGGAGTTGCTTGCTTGCTTGCTTGTTTAAGACAGTCTTTCACTGAGAGCTAAGCCTTGCCAATTAGGCTAGAGTAGCTGGCCAGCAAGCCCCAGAGACTTCTTTGGGCTTAGAAGTGTCCAGCACCTTCCCCTACACACACACACACACACACACACACACACACACACACACANTTGCTTGCTTGCTTGTTTAAGACAGTCTTTCACTGAGAGCTAAGCCTTGCCAATTAGGCTAGAGTAGCTGGCCAGCAAGCCCCAGAGACTTCTTTCTCTCTCTCTCTCTCTCTCACCTTCCCACACACACACACACACACACACACACACACACACACACACACACCACCCCAACTTTTTTACATGTGTTTTGGTGATCGACTGCAGGACCTCATGCATACAAGGCAAGTTCAGCAGTACTTACCTAACATGTGCAAAGCCCAGGGTTTATGGATGGGTGGGTGGACGGATGGATGGACGGATGGACGGACGGATGGATACATAGAGTTCAATCCCCAGCACTACTGAATGAGTAAATAACAAATGGAAGGGAGGGAGGGAGAGAGGAAGGAAGGAAGGGTGGACGGAAGGAAGGACAAGCAAAATTGTCTGGTTCAATCCATTAGCATTTTACTAAAGATTTTTGTCTTTAATTTGTAAGGAATATAGAACACAGAAACACGTTTTTCGTGTTTATTGCCGGAAGGCAAGGCTCTGAGCTTACGTCATGAGCTGGAAGTGCTCCTCCCTTCACAGCCACTGTCGCTTTCTTTACACTCCTGCGGTTAAGCTCTGAACCATTTAGGCCTGGCACTTGCTTTTTTACTTTTTGCTCTCCCCCCCACTTTTATTTACTATCTTTTGGCAATTTTATATATGTTTATAAACTTGGTCCTTTTTACACACACCCTTACGCTCTCTTAGCTCTTCTCAATTATCCTCCCTTCTTCCCACCAAGTTCCCCTCATTTTCAACATTTTTTTCTCTGGTTCTGGCCCCACTGAGTTTAGTTAAGGTTGCTTACATGCCTGTGCATGGAGACATACCGGAACTCTGGGCAACTGACAATGGCTACACCACTGAAGAAAACTCCTCCTCCTCTTCCTCCAATCCCTTAGCAACCATAGATGGCTCCAGTGACGGAGAGATGATAGTGGGCCTGGTACTTCTGGTTTTCATTTCAACTCGAATTTCATTAAAAGATATAGTACTAGCCAGGCTGTGGTGGCGCACGCCTGTAATCCCAGCACTTGGGAGGCAGAGGCAGGTGGATTTCTGAGTT
>BDUI01002396.1:31078-64990 GCA_002335545.1 Apodemus speciosus | reverse complement strand
TAAAGGGAAGAAGGGAAATGATATACTTTAATTGAAAATAATAAATATTTTGAAAAGAAAAATTATTCAAGCATGAGAAGCTTGAATATATAATATAGTATTTGAATACATAGTATATTACTATAAGTCTATAGTAAAATATAGACTTAAATAATAGAAAGTCAGGGTGAGAAGCCAAGCTTAACAAAAGTTACACATGCATACCTACACATATGTGCACACTCATGTATATACACATGGACACACATATGTATATACACACATGCACATGCAGTGCAAACATAATTTATACGGCAAGAATTTCATCACAGACATATTAAAATTTTCACCTGGAGTTAACCTGCCCCTCTAGTATTTCAAAACTAAAAATGTACAATATTATTATTTGTTTTAATGATATTTTAGTGACAAATATTTACTTGATCTTTGATTATAGAATTAGTTTTCTTTTTGTATATTTTGGTTATGTTAAAAATTTAAACTCTGGATAAATGTGTGCACAAGTTTATGCAAAACCTTTATTGGGATAGAAAAGCAAAGTCAAGTCACACCAGGAGGCTCACTGCCATCTCTCACTCCAGCTCCAGGGATCCAATGCACTTTTCCGGCCTCCAAAGGCTCATGCACACACATGGTACACAGACATTCAGGAACAAAGAAGAAACACATGTAACAATCATCCAGTCTTTTTCAAGACACTATTTGTGCTTAAAGTATATAGCTACTGGGTTGTTTTCCCTGTTACTATAAACAGTCACAATCCTATGAAAACTAGGACTAGTCCTAGGCACAAAGGGGAACTTCAGGTTATACACTGATGGAGAATTTGGCTGCCTTCATGCTGTGGAGGAGTCATTGTGTAGGAGACAAGAAGGTACCAGGACACCAGGTACCAGGAACAAGCCTTCTGTGTATCAGTCAGCACCTGTAGGAGAAGGAGAAGAAGAACCTAGGCCTCTAGGGTCTTGGAGCTCTTCTGAGGACAAGAACCTCCTGAGGAAACTCATTCCTTTCTAGAGTCCTTTGTAAAACCAAGAGAGTGTGTATCCAGGAACTGAAACTACGGGTGGCCCTGTCATCACTACCCAGACTGAAGGCTAGTTTAGACTCAGTTACTGGTGTTCGCTTTAGGGCCAACACTGGATAGTAGCAACAAAGCTAATGTTTTTTAAAACGGGCATTTATTTGCTGTCTGTCTGAAGAGCTAGTCCCAGGAATTACATCCGGGACATTTAAACTTGACTCTGCTATAAACCAGATTGACAGTGAGTAAAAAGAAGAGCTTAGCTGCAAAGGTGTCTGGATCCCTCCCCAGCGAGGCTCAGCTTTTCATCTACCAGCCACTAGAATCTCCCTACCCCATTTTCCCAAAGTCAACAGCCACCGTCTCCTAGCACAGATGGTTGGGGAAAGGAATTACCCAGAAATGGGGTGGGGTCGGTAGTTGTCCTGCTCTGCATGGTGGCTGTCAACACCTCTAATCCTATCTGAAAGCAATCAAGCTTGAGAAACAGCAATAAAAGTCAAGCTTCCACTCAACAGGGGCAGCCTGTGCATACCAGACACACGTTGATAAAGAAAGGTCACATGCCAAGGTCTCATAATAAAAATATAAATGCTATAAAAGTCTCAGAGAAGGTTTCTTTCCCTAAATCCACCAGCCTTGTAGAAATGTTCTTACTGAGAATTACCTACATGAACCACAAGACATAGAACTTAAAAAGCGCAATCATAACTTCAATCAATTGATTATTTCCTCAGCTAATAGTTTTGCTCCTTAGGCTTCTGAAGTTCTACAGCCCAGCCCATTTCTCTCACGCCCATCAGTGCAGGCTGCAGGCCTGCTGCAAAGCCTCCGCTTGAGCTGTGAGTGTAAAGGACAGGGATGATTAGATTATTTCACTCCAAAGGTATCAAATCATAATTTTACAAATCTAATTAAATGTGCTCCAACTAAATGCGGTAATAAAACATACTTAGCCACATGAGTATGATGTGGTGAAACTGTTAAAAGAAAATAAAAAGACAATTATATTCCACACTTATGGGATGATTAGACAAACAGGAAGATTCCCGATAAGGGCCAAATACTACCAGAGAGGATACTTTATATTTCTGGTCACAGCCTCATCATAGTATGAAGACCTCCACAGAAATAACAGCTGCCTTTGCTGCTTTGCCCCCCACCCCCACCCCCAGCTCAAAGAGTCAATAAGACATTAGATTCTCTCTCCACAAAATTGACAGCCAGGGGTAAGAAATAACTCAGAAATCGAGAACACATACCACTTTTTCAGAATACCCAAGATCAGTTCCCAGCACCCATGTTGATTGGCTCACAACCGCCTATAACTCCACCTTCAGGGAACTTTATGTCCTTTTCTGGACTCTAATGATACCTGCATTCTGTGGCATACAGACAGACACACACACATATAAAAGATAGATGAAAGATAGATAGATAGATAGATAGATAGATAGATAGATAGATAGATAGATAGATAGATAGATAGATAGATAATTAGACATACAGAGAGACAGACAAACAAAACAACCTTTTTTTTTAATGTGAGCTAAGATTTCCCAGGTCAAATGCAAGTGTTTTCTCTGCCTCCTTGAGATTCAGATGTTGGGAAAATGTGTTTGTTGTATAAAGACTACCTATTATTTGATTTTAACTCTTTAAATTTGAGAAGTACAATTAGGTCTTGGTGCAAAAATGGTGTCAGCCATGTCAACAGTGAGTGACATACACCATGTCAAGGCCATTGGGCTAGACTGCCCTTGGTTGAAAGGGGGAAAAACGACCCTTTGCTGGTTTATTTATGTAATAGAAGGGAGCCTAGATTCCTGCAAAAGTACAAATAGAAGGAATATCAGGTTTGTGGATAATCTTGCACACTCTACAAGTCGCAGCATATCTAATTATTATAGAATCAACCATGAAAATTTAGTCAGTTGTCAAAAATATGTACTAATTAAATTCATAGACTTGTTTTCCTGCATTCCTCAGATACAACAAATATTTGTATCTTCCTTCAAAGGCTTTGTTATTTATTTGATATTTGTCTGTTGTGGTATTCATATCCTTCATAATGAATGTATGAAGGTTTTGTTTACTATCTACTTATAGTAATTATGAAATGAATTTTGCTTTTTTGTGTTGACAAGAAAAGTATAAATCAGAGAGACTCAGAGAATCCCCTACGTAGTAAGGAATTCTTGCCTGCGTTGACTGAGTCTAGGCTGTCTTGTTTGTAAAATGTAAATAATATAATGATGATGATCACAGAGATGGTGGTGATGGTGGTGATGATGTAGTCATGGTGATGGGAGTAATGGGGGTGACTGTGATCGTGATGATCAGGTTGTTGATGGAGATGACACTGATACAAAATGAGTTATACATCTGGGCAGTGGCTGTCCTCTGAAGTATCCATCTGGAGGGTCAGGTGACTAGCAGCTGAAAGAACCCACTCTAACAYATTTCCATCAGAATGACGGCATACTACCTTAAAAACCACAACATATGGCCACTTCTGAGTCACTTAGGTAACCTGAGACTCAAGCCACTGCTGTCCTGCTCCATCTCCCTCAACCCTCAAGGCAGAAGTGCATTCTTTGTTTCCAGATGTTTTGACCCAGCTCTCACCTTTTCTTCATGGATTGTGCTGTCCTACAAGTTTCTCAGTGTTGCTTTGCTCTATTCATCTGTTTGGTCTAACATCAGGAATGAAGACATTAGTAAAAATTCAACTCCATGAGTTATTCAGTATCACACCTCAAAGCAGACATGTGTCTCTCACCTCTGCCCTACACATTTGATCTTTTCACCTCCACTCACTTAAAATTCTGCTGAGGTATGGCAGCTAGGGCAGCATGCTGGAGAGAGGTGACCTTGGGCATTCCCATGGTGACAGGACAGTGAAAGCTTTATGAACAGTTACTAAGAACCAAAAAACATAGCCCTTAAGAAACCTGTTTTTAAGCATCCTTATGAGCAAGGATGTCTTTTGGGGGGTTGGTTTCTAATTCCTTATTTAAATTATTCTTTATTTTCCATATTCATGGCATGCAGCATGGCACTGGGGTGCACACACATGGAAGAGCTGTACATGCCCTCTCATCATAACCCACGTGTTTGAAAACAGCTCCTCCCTGCAGGGATGCAGATGTAGACAGAGGCAAACTCACAGATGCTGCCTCTTCCACCATTACACTCAGAGACTTTCCTTTCTGCCATCCAGGCTGTGTGACTCAGGATTTCCCCACCCAAAGTATGCCATGGATCATTCAGATATAACTGTGAGGGATTCATGCTTTGCATAGTCGGCCTACAGGTCAGCTCTGAAAGCATAAAAACCACAGCAGGAGGCAGTTTCTGAAAGCACACGCTCTTCCTGCAGCACACAAAAGACAAGATGGACTGTATTCTTCATGCCCACCCAGGTCTTCTGGTTTCCTCCTTAGGAGGTGCTTCTCATTCATTTGTGTTCCCCTGTGGTGTGTGAATCATGGTCCATTTCTGCCCCAGGGTGCTAGTGTTTGTTGTGACTCTCAAGACAGAGGCCACTCACATCACTCTCAACAGCATGCTGTGTAATTGGTTTTTTTTTTTTTATCACTAGGAATCGTCATTGATTGATGGCTCCCATGCAATATTTATAGACTGCATTTGACTATTATACACACAGAATACTGGTCACAGCTATCTGTAGTTTCACTGAGAATAGCCTCTGTGTCAAGAAAACTAGCATATCTTCAGTTTTTACCTTTGAAAACTTTGAAAAGACATAGAAGACATAGTGGTTACAGTCAAAATAAGCTTGCCACCAATCAGAGGGCAAGAGACACAAACAATTAAATTAGAAGACAAAAGAGCAAACCAAATACTGTTATCAGAAAGAAGCAAGACACCTGTGGACATGTGGGATTGGTGCTGAGGATGGATTTAGCCAGAGGAAAACTGCCCTTCCACTTTGAGCCAATGCCCAACCCTCCCCAGATGCAGAGATTGTGATAGATCAGATGATTAGAAAGCCATTGTTAGTTCCAGAAGCATACACTGGCAAAGGGAATGTCTTTTGCTGCACTTCACTGTGTGCAGACTTCCTGTGGCTGAAGGTTTTATGGACATAGCTAAACACACCCTAGCCATAGAAAGACATAATTTCAACTGTTAAGCAAACCATTTGTACATTCATGGTCAAATAGGATAGCTGCTGAATCCGCAAACATCTAAGAGACATAACCTTAGATTGCTTTTAAATTACCAAATTGTCCTTCGTAATTTTTTTAACCTCATTGTGTTTACTCCTAAATATCCATCCATTCTTTATGGTTAAAAATGGAAGTCACCACAGGAAGAGGAGAGATTTTTGTAGTATTTCACACAGYAGATTCAATCACAATGGATAATTGTAATTGTGGATGAAATTTAAAAGCAAAATATATTTTATTATTATTGTTGTGATCATAAAGAGAGAAATAGGTATAAGAATATGTTCTATGGTGGTATGGGGGAAGGGGGTGCCTCATTGGGCCCATGCCGAATTGTGGGGAGGGACATACCTGGCTGTTGCCAGGTAACTGTGGGGTGGAGCTTAGACAGAATCCTAACAATTATCACTCTAGGAAAGCTACAGTTTCTCCAGCTGAYGTTTATGAGCTCGAGACTGGCCAAGCTGGCCCCTTCCATTGTGTGGGTAACCAGATGACAGTGACAGTCTCAACCAAGGAAGCTTTGTGCTTAATGCTGTGGTTCTTACTTCTTTCTAACTTGTAGAATTCATTTAAATTCCAATCATACTTTTCATAAACAAACCTACACTTGCACTTCCAAACAGTGCGTGCATCTCAGTCTATCGGTAAGTTCTCTAGCGTCTGCTGTCCAAGCCTACAGTACTGATACCTCAGCTGTTCTCAAGGCTCTGAGCTCAAGACCTTTGTGCCTTGGAGCATGGGAAGTCCTTCCTTTAAATTATGATAATAATCTTTCCTTCTACAGTGGTAACTCAGCATACCTATTTTCAAATGCTTGTAAACCTAGTAAAATGAAGCTACATTGTGTACATATATTCACTTGTGTATATTTTTGCATATATATTCATGTGTACATACATGTAAGTATGCATGGGAGTTTCCACATGTGTGTCTGTATGTGCAAGTATACATGTGTGGGGACAGGTATATGCTCATGCCCGTGTGTGAATGGATACATGTGTGGACATGTATGTGACAAACAGAGAAGGAATGATTTCATATGATTATACCTCAGTCTGACTACAAGATCCCCTCCACTCCTCTAACAAGACTGTACCCCCCAGGCTGAAAGCCCAGGATGCCTCCCTAATGATTATGTGGAAACAGAGAAATCATGAAATAAGAGTTGAGGACATCCAAGTCACACACCATAATGAGTTTCACATACTAGCAGTCCCTACCATCTAGTGCAGTGACAGTAAGAGATGCCAGGAAGCCATACTAACGCCGAGGTGTTTCTCTCACAGCGGTGACCTGCCCCAGCATCGAAGGCCAGCTGTCAGAGCATGTGCTCTGGAGGCTGGTTTCAGGATCACTCAATGAATATGGAGCTCAAGTTCTCCTCAGCTGCAGCCCGGGCTACTTCTTGCAGGGTCAGAGGCTCCTGCAGTGCCAAGCCAATGGGACCTGGAGCACTGAGGAAGACAGAGCCAGATGTAAAGGTGAGTGATGGTGGGCCCTCCCACAAACAGGGTGCAGAACTCCAGGCCGTAGCATCAATAGGACCAACTATGAAGACAGCATCATGGTCCCGCTGACTTAAGCAGAGTCCTGTGCTAACATGGCAAGCTCAAACAGGTGCTACAGGATCAAATATCTGAAACTGTGCTCCTTTCTTAATGACAGTATTTTACAAACTTCAGAATATTAGAATAGTCAAATATTTCACATCTGAGCTTAAAGACAAATAAAAGCACATGTTTGAAGAGCTGGCTATTCTTCTGCGTGAAAGCCGTGACAAACTTCTCATTAGGATCTTGGGAAATAGTATTTATGCTGAAGGAATCTGTCCTCCACAATGGCTGTCTTGAAAAGGGAGATGATTATCCTCTCAGGTACATGATGAATGGTTAAATATGAATAAATAAGAACATGAGACAAAGCTGACATTGTTCAGAGCGCTTTTTGATTTGTACACCTCTGATATCCAATCTTTACTGATTGTTGACAGGAAATTATCAAACACTGAAACATTCAGTTGGACTGGGTGAGATTTATTCAGTACACAACATAGGAAGAATGGAAGCAGAATAAAAAGAGAAAAACAAAGGCATGTGTGATTAGGTGCTTTACATAATAACTTCAATTCGACTTTTAATACAGCAAATGCTAATTCTTCATGTAAAACAAGCTCTTCCCAGGAACCTAGAGATAACTAAGGGAGGATGGTGGCACGAGACATTCAAGTCCTAAATACCCTTCTTCACCATGATACCTTTCCCAAAGCTGCTGTCAGTTTGGCTGTAATGGTTCCTGGTGGCTTTGATGGCTCCTTCCCTTAGGTGTCCAGTGCCTGGGCAGGAGCTCTCAGTTAATTTTCCCTGCCATTGCCTTGATTTGTTCCACATTTATGCCACTCACCCATATTCCCTGACTCCTTCGAGCCACTTTGTGATTTGGGAGCCCAGAATTCAGGCTGTCAAGAAGGGACAAGGATAGCACAGAGGCTTTGACATGATAGCCTTTGGCCTCCTTAAGGGTTTGTGAAATGCTGCTGTAGATGCAGCAGTCTCCACCTACTCTCCTATACCTGATTCCAAGGCTGCCTGAAATATCCCTCTCAGCCTATGTTTGGACCTTGATAGTCATGGTCATCTTGACGACACTGCCTAAAGCTACATTTCCAGAATACTTCACACCTACCAGTGAGTCTTTGCAAATTTGGGGCCTTACTGATTCTTGACCCCAACCCAGAAGCAGTGAAGTAGCCCTAAGTAGGAAAGTACATGGAACCAGGTCCCGATGTTCTGATATTGTGCTTGTCCTGACATTTTGGAGATCAATTGTTCCGAGACACACACACACACACACACACACACACACACACACACACACACACACACCCTTGCTCTTTAACTTCATCTGACAGGTGTGACAGGAGCCACATATCAACTGTCCTATCTTCTGACCCCATACATGTGCACTGTGCATACTGGCGACTGCTTACTGACATGTGGCTGGGTATGAGCTCTGTGCCACATGCTTCAATGTGTCTCTTGCCTGCCACCATAGATGCACAGATGTACTTTCTAGAATCAGTAGAATCGACCTGAAACTATGCTTTGCTTTAGATGTATTGATCATGTCTGGATTTCAGGTTGTCCGTCTTGGCAAGGGCAGCCCCTTTGCTATGACTTCATCTTGTCTCTTCCACATCTCTGAAACCCTTGCTGTCTTATAAAGACAGGATGTTTACCCAGACATTATTCAAGGATCTAAATTGCCCTAGGAGAGTGTTTTGGAGATGGAAATCTGTGTTTGAGAAAGACAAAGCAGGGCTCAGGACCAGAAAGTTCACAAGGAGCTATGTGCTTACTCTTATGACTCCACTAAACATTTTCTCTTACCTGAAAAGATGGATACTGCTGTCTTAGTCACTTTTCTTTTTCTGTGATAAGGTACCATGATCAAGGCAACTTATAAAAGAAGTTTAATCAGGCTTAGGGCTCTGTAGCTTACTACCCAGGACTGTGAAAGGCATGGTGCTGGATCAGCAGTTGGAGAGCTCACATCTTGATAGTCAAGTAGGAGACAGAGAGCTAACCAGGAATGCCATGTTCTTTTGAAACTTCAAAACCTGCCCTAGTAACCTAAGTCCTGCAATCAGGCCATACTTCCTAATCTTTCCCAAATAGTCTCACCAACTGGGTACCATGTATTTAAATATATGAGCCTATGAAGGCCATTCTCATTCAAACTACCACAGTTATTATCATTTTTTTCTATTTATGCATTTTGAACATTTTTCCCCATTGGTAAAAGCTTTGCTAATATTTAGAAACTCCTTTTTGGAAATATCAGAGCAGACACTTATGAATTATTGTGGAAGGTTATGGTGCGGTCTAGCATTTTGGACCTACCTGGTTTGCTGTTGCTAATGCTTTGAAAATGACACCCAATAGCGTGTGAGAAGAGTGTCCTTTTGAGTCTATGGAATAAGGCTGCATGGGTGTGGCTGGGCCCTCCAGCCTTTYTCTGAACTTCAATTACTCTATTTTAGTGGAGGTATAAAATATTCAGGTATTTTATAGTCTAGAGGCTGAATAGAGGGACTTCTGTAGTCTTGGGCTGTATTTTGGAGAAGCTATTTATAGTAAACATAGTGTTCAAATGTCCAGGCATCTCATTTCAGATGCAGAGCAGGGGAGAGATGCAGGAACAGAAATGAGCATGCTCAGTTAGCTTTTGTCTCCAGTCTCCCCCCCAACCCACTTTTTCCTTGTGCACTCATGAATATTCATGTTACCAGGTATCCTTCTCAGCCAACTTTAGTTTGGTATCTAATAGTATATCCCTTTATGACAAATTGGGAAATTAAGTCAAACAAAAATCTCCTCTCTCAGGACAAACAGAATAAATAGGCTGCTGAGAAGGGGTAAAGGAGTCCCAGGTCTGACCCTTCCAAAAGTGAAGGAAAAGAAAGAAATTAGGATGTTACATGTTAATTTTTTTGAATCTACAGAAATCAGTAAATGTGTTAGTTCGTTATTTCTTATGAAGTTGCAGTTTATTGTAACTGAAATTTTCTTTATTTTTCATGTTCCCCATTTTATCCATATACACCCAGAAAAAAAGCACAAAATCAATACTAGTAATAATATACTTTTCTTTGAAATGGACACATGAAAACCCCAGGGAGTTCAAACACCATTCAGTTTCTCAATTAAACATACTTAGAATGACACACTTTTCTAAGCCCCGTTTTCTAGCCTATGACTACATCCCTGTAGAAGAAGCTATTGCTTTCCACATGGTGCTGGGACAGAATCAGCATCTTCAAATGTGTTGTCATGGAAACCATTGGTGTAGTGCTGGAACTGTAATTTATAAGGTTTTAGTTACCTGTGGTTTATCTCAGAATGGCCAGGCAATGAGATGTGAAGGGAACCTACTATTTTCCATTATGTGTCTGCTCGGGATCCAGGGTGATAAGTTTCCTGATTTGCTGGCCATTTAATCCAGAGGAGGAACAGACCCTTGGCCACCCCCAAGTACATCACAGCTCCCTGAGAACAGCTAAGTTCTCCAGCTTCTTGGGGTGGGGGATGGGGATCGAGGTGGGGGTTGACATTATACCTCCAAGTGATTCTAAGGTCTCAGAGTCCCTGTGTGTCCACAGCACAGGAGGAAATTTTCCCACTGGAGTCCTCCCTCTGCAGTAGGCAGACGAAATAACCACACAATGGGGAATACAGAATTCTTTCTCTCACACTCCATATTGTTTATATTTAAAGGCAAGAAGCATGTTTACTGTGGAGATCCATGAATTAGAAATCTTTACATTTTAAAATTTATATATACACAGAAAAGCCAAACTAGACCTTTAAAAATGTATAGAGAACATCACCCATGTTCTAGACTGTCCCTGTTGCCTATGTATTAATTCCTAGTTTCCTGAGAGCAGGTCTTCACTAAACTGAGGTTCAGGATGGCTTCTGTGATTTCTGGATGCTAGCCAGAGGCATGTACAGACTGATGGCTAAACACAATGGCAGAGGTCTATCTACAAAAGTCAGCGGAGGCATTCCATCCTCCTGCTTGAGGACCACTGTCACCCTATTATTCGAGGGGGCACTGCACACCATGATTTGAACAAGAGACTTATCAGTAGCTCTAGTATCTGCTCACTGCTGTACAGGCAGCTGATTCTGCCCTGAGCATCCTCATTTTGGATGAGGCCTTCAGACTTATACCCAATTACAGATCATGGCTGTAGGCCTGTCGACCTCTCATAGTGACTCAGGCTGTCATCCAGCACCACTCCCTCGTGTGTTTACAATCATATCCAGGTCTCTGCACATGTCCTGCCTCTTCTCACACCCAGCAGAGTGTGGTGCTCTTGATTGCTCATGTGAGCTGCGTGAGATCATGGAGCTGTATTGATTATAGCAGTAGAAAGCATCAATATTTAAGATTGCTTATAAGGGTCCATGCTGCTGACAGGAATGCCGCCCTTGTGGTATGAGAAAACAGGTGTCATCAGGCTACTGGTCCAAGGAAAAAGAAGCTTGCCTATGAGGAGTGCCTTGTCACCCACTGCTATGGTAGGAAAATAGCATTCAGATAGCCCTCACAGGGTGTCTTCTGAGTACCCTCAACTTAGTACCTTTGCTGTGCAAAGATACCACATGGATTCTGAGGGTGCTGTGAATTGTGAGTGTGGACATGTTTTGAGTGGTAGGGGAAAAGCACAGCTAATGAATCCATTTTTGGAGACCAGGAGGGAGGCTAGCACAGAGATAGGCTTTCTCCTTGTTTTGTGACAAGGTTATTTTTAGTGCTGATGGTCTCCCCAATTATGCTCTTCCAAGTTGCTCTGCCACCCTTACTAATGAGCAGGGTTTGCAGCCAAGAGAAACTCTAGGCTTAGAATCCCATTATCCAGCTGCCCAGAAGCTCAGTGGTTGTTCTGTTAGTTGCTTGTGATCTAATGAGCCTCATTAGAGGATAGACTTTAAATAGTCTCCTCACCAGGATGTGTGAGCCAAGGTTGAGAGGATAGAATCCCATGCGCATCTTCTCCCTGCTCTTCTGATAAAGGTCTGCGGAGCCCAGCTAGGAAACTGGTCCAGCCTTGTCATTGAACACATCCCTGATAAGCACTGAAGTTTCAACATGAATTGCTAAATATCACAGTTCAAGGTAGGGTTCACACAGTGTTTGGGAAAAGGCTTAGAGAAAAGTTCACAGCAAATTATAAAAACCTAAATCCCTCTTGAATCCATTGACATTTGATATGGTACATGCTAGCAAATTATTGAAAGCTCATACTTGCCGCTGTGAAGGTTTTAGCTTAACAGTCTCTCAGACACTAAGAAATGTACAGGCTCTCTCAGCAAGATTTTGTCTGGAGGTAGACTCCCGATTCTTGGCAAGTGACCCCTATAGATCATATTTACCAAGCAGGTCTGCCCATTTACTGAGTGGGACTCACACCTTGTATTCAGAGAAGCTGAGCTAAGGGGGGGGGGCGATTTAAATGGTACATTCATACCATTTTCCTTCCTCTGACTTTGTGCTAGATGTTTTTTTTTTTTAAATCACAGTGACAAAAACCCATGAAAATGGTTTTTGAGCAATCTTATTTTATAATTTGAGGCAGGGTCTCTCGTCCACTAGTAGCAGGCCTGCTGGGACTTTATGGCAAGCCTCTAGCCTAAGCCTCCAGAATGGAGGATGGGAGTATGGACAGGAGTCACACTACCTGGATGAGAAAAGCAATTTCAAAAAGGGACAATTTCTATTGGGTCATAATTACAGAGGTCCCCATGGGTCTGTGGCTTGTACACTTGTATTACTTTGTTTCTGGAATTTGATGAGACCTTACTGAGTAGGACAGAAGAATAAAGTTGTTCATCCAAGGTTTCCAAAAAGCAAAAACAGAGGGGAGTCATGGGWAAGGTGTGTCTTTCAAAGTGAATGAGATGTCTTTGAATGGACCCCTCTCTAACCAGCCTCATGCTCCCTAGTCTCTACAACATTGCAACAGTTAGTTACGACGTTTGATCCATCAATGCATTCATTCTAGGATGAGGTCAAAATTCTCAAGGTCCATTCACATGTCAAGCATTAGATACACAAGCTGGGGTTCAAATCATCAACGCACAAGGCCATTGTGGTTTACATGTGAGATTGTATACAGACTTGCTGTTTGAATACTTAGTCCTAGCTTGTGAAGTTGTCTGGGAGTTCGTGTAGCCTTTAGGAGTCATGGCCTTATTGGATGAAGTAGATCCTTGGAGGGGTCAAGTCTTGAAGGTTCATGTCTCTTTCTGCTTTTTTGTTGGCTGAGGAAGAGTGAACAAGACGCCTCTGGCTCCTGCTGCACCCATGGGAGTAGTGTTCACTACTTTAGACAGCACCATGACTTTCCCACCATGAAATTGCAAGCTAAAATAAATCTCTTTCCTGTAAGTTGCTTTTATAGGGCATCATGTCACAGCAATGAGAAAACCAACTAAAATACTGGCTGTCTTGTTGACTCAGTGTCTCAACTAGTCTTCAGCATAGACTTTCACTGTCCTCAGCCATCCTCAGTCCCATCAGACAGCAGAGACTGTTAGGAGGTTAGCCATGCTCACCTGGCTGAGCAAAGAACTTCCTCATGATCGTGTTGTCTTCCCATCTCTTGCCTGTTTATTGAGAATGGGAGCTCTGTCTTTTTGCCACTTCCTGGCATACACTTGTCCTGCACATGTCATTGCTTAGTAAGTGATCTCCACACTTATTTTCTCTTGGGTAGCTTTTCTAAGACTTCCACTCTTGTTTAAACACTTGTGAACCTTTCTTGTTTCAACAGCCTTGAAGGTTTTAGGATTTTTCTTCCTACTACACGATTCAGTAGGTTTTGCCCTCAAGTATTTATGCATCTGAGATGGTGGGTGTCATTAATATTTCTACTGTGGGTGACCATTAAGTTACCTCCATGAATGGACTAATTTGGAGTCACAGAAACAATGTCCCATCATATCTGAGATGGCAAGGATAAGGTCCTACAAATAACTGGAAAGAAAATGTCCTAGGTGTTGGGGATAGAGTCAAAGGTGCTGGATTTCAGCCCAGCATGCTGTGTTTGGGGACTTTTCATGTCCCTGAAAGGTACATGTGAGCATCCGCACAAACACATCATTCTTAGGGTGAATACATAAAGGAAACTGGACAGTCTACATGTTTAGTAAATAGTCTTATGGGTTGTTGTATTACATGCTGCGTCCATTTTGAAGAAATGGTTATCAATCCGTGAGAATGAAAAAGCCATGTGTCACTGCAGGAACCTCAATGGCTTTGGAATATACTAGGACATCTGAGATTTTATTGTTTAAGAACAATAGCAAAGGAAAATCCAACTGCGATAACTGTCTCGTCAAGCCCCAGCAGACTGGAACTCTTGGCCTAGAAAACCTCCTTATTGTATGCTTTTTAGGAAAACTAATACCAGGGTTTCTACTATAGCTCAGACCTGAACTAACACAGTTTTTCTCTTTCAGTCATCTCCTGTGGAAGCCTGTCCTTTCCCCCAAATGGTAACAAGATCGGGACGCTCACTATGTATGGAGCCACTGCCATCTTTACCTGCAATACCGGCTACACTCTTGTTGGCTCCCACGTCCGGGAGTGCTTGGCCAATGGTCTCTGGAGCGGATCTGAAACAAGGTGTCTGGGTAAGCTACTCGTAAGTTCCCATGTGGTGTAATTCAAATAAACCTTGAGAACAGATCAGAGTATGGGATGCGTGGGGCTTCTGGTTCTTAAGTCTCTGGCAGCCATGCTGAATCTGGCCAGTGGCATAGCTACAGCTTTCTAACTCTCAGAGTGTCTGGACGTCTAAGAAATAATTGATGGTCATGTCTTATGTCCTCTGGCGTATAGTCTGTCTTGTAGAGAGGACAGAGAAATGGCTTCATGGTTAAGAGTGCCTATTGCCCTTATGGAGGGACCCAGGTTCAGTTCCCAGAACTTAAGTCATCAGTRGCTCACAACCACCTATAGCTTCTGCTCCATGGGATTTCTTCTTATTGCTAAAGACACTGAACTCATCCTTACATACACAAAGAGACATACATATACATCTAATTAAATGTAAAAATAAAATCTTTAAATTAAAGAGTCTATCTCATAGAGGACTGAGACTACATGGTACTCAAAAATCTTTACAAACTTAGCAAACAGAAATAGGAATTTCCAAATAGTTATATACATTTTTACATTTTCAACAGCTTAAAATCCCATCAGGGAATTGAGGTGTTAGTCATCAAACCTAGGAAGTACTGTGAGCTGTTTAAAGTTGCACRTTTCTATAATACCATGGCTTTGCTTTTCTAATGTTATTCTTGGATAATTTTAAAGAGTGGAAGATGGTGTTTCTCTGCATAAATGTGGATAAAGTTTTGCAGTTCAGATATGCCAGTATCTCAAAGTTGCTCCAACTGATGTCTTCATCGCCACTTCAGAGTCATTCAGATCGACAGCATTTTATCAGTACCTTACCTATCGCCAGTATCCTTCCATCTGCCAAGCCTTCTATTACCGCTCTCCATCACCTTATCCCTTCAGTACCACTCCTTCCATTGCCCAACTTCCCTCCAGTACCCCATCTGTCTCCAGTACCCTACCTCCTCCTTCACTCTAACCTCTAATATCCCAACGACATCATCATCTCATCTCTGTCCATTACCCCACCCTCACAGTACCCACCTCCCTCCATTACCTCATCTATCCACCTCCCCATCTCTCCTTTTATCACACCTATGTCTCTCATCCCATCTTTCTCCACACCCTAACCTTCCAGTACCCCCACCTCCCTTCACTAATCTTTGGGGTACCATCTCCCTCCACCATCCTATCCTTCCATCACCCCGTCTCCCTTTATCATCTCTCTTCCTCTATCACCTCAACTCCTCGGTATCCCATTTACGTCTACCACTCCACTTTCCTCCATCATTCCACCCCTCTCTCACCCCGTCCCCTTCCATCACCCCACCCTGTCTGGTACCCAGCCCCTCTCTATTGCCCCAGCTTTTTGCAATGATTCCCTTTTCCATTGTCTCATCTTTCTCTAGCATCCTCCTATGTTTTAGTACCTGTCTTAGCCCTAGTCTCCCAGGACCTTATCTGTGCTTTCCTCAGTGTTCAGAAGAAGTGTTCATAAGTATGTAGGTTAGGCTACACAGGAAGCTTGGGAAAATTAAGTGATGTAGTTCCTAAATTAGGGTTACCTTATGTCTCATTAATCCCAAATAAACCTCTATTCTGTTATCCATCTATCCAAGCTTAAGACTCCAATCTCACAGGTTGAAACACATGACCCATTGCTGGCCCTACATTGTCATCAACGTGGTCTTGAAATGATGCAATCCATTTTGAAAACTTTTGGACTGACTCCCTAGTCCAGGAGAAATTTAAACTGGACATAAGATGAGGGGGAAACCTTGAGGTTATAAAGAAGAAAATTTGAGTGATGAGAAGTTGGATGGACTTGTGAAAAAGTAATGAAATCAGAGGAGCAGAGCATTTAACAGGGAGATGAGTAGCCAGGAAAGGGCTAAGATGGCACATAGCCACTGCATGGCTGGCTAAATAATGGGCAGTAAATTTAGTGTAAAGATTTTTCAGCTGAGCAAATATAGTTTCACAGTGACCATTGAAACTTGACTGTTGAGATTCATAATCTGCCTAATATGGTAATGAGTGCTGGAGTAACAGATTGCTGGTGGGTAGATCACATAGTCTAGCCCAACAAGAATGTAGGCCCAGGGGAAAACACAGACATCTATGCAGCCTGTGGAATACGTGTGTAAGTGGATGAGCAGGGGAGAGCCTAGCTCAACTATGGCCAAGGTAGATGGTGGGATAGTCAAATAGACGGATCAATAAAGGCACATGCTTAACCCTGGCACAGATACTGTATATCTAACACCATAATTACCGCAGAGTTCCAGAGCCCACATGCTAACTAGATGCCTAGATGTCTCATGAGAGATACCATCTGTGAATGCTGTCTTTATTGGTAACCCAGGTATGGCACTCTGAAGCTTCATCTTATTGAACTCATATGAGAACACAAAGTAAGTGCCTGTTACTTCTGACATGAAAGAGAAGTGTGTAGAGAAGTGAGGAGCTTGCCCATGGTTATGTTTTGCTAATAATAAAAACAGCCTTTAAATATAGGCTATATGGTTACAGACAGGGGCTCCTGGGCAAGTGCTACTCCACTGAGATTAAGTCCCTCTTCAAAGGGTGGTGCAAAGGGCAGCTGCACTCTCCCACCAACACTGAGCCACAAGGAGACATTGACGGAGGACCTGGGCGTGACAAGAAGTGTAGGACCAGTAATTTTTCCCTCCCAGGATACCACATGCCTCCACACCGCAGAGCCAATGAGGACCTCTCCACATGCTTAGATGCTCTTGCTCATCAACGAAGCAATTATTTTTCTTCCATGTCATGATTTCTAATTTAATATTCAAATTGGTGTCTCATCTATTTCCTTGCTGGGGCCTTCTCAAGAGTACTCTGGCTTTCTTCCAAGCTCAGTGACCTTGAGCGACCTGTAGAACAACCACTGCCCTATGGCAGATGACTTGATGGTCACTTTGGAAAATGACTTTCAGAATCACTCATGTCATTTGGTGAAGATATCTTTTTAATTTAAGATAGTTTTGTAAAATATATTCTAGTCATGGTTTCCCTTCCCCCCTTCCTAGTACCTCTCTACTTCCCCTCCCAACCATATCCACAGCCTTTCTGTCTCTCTTAGAAAACAAGCAGGCATTTAGAGAATAATAATAAAATAAGATAAAACAAAAACAAGCAAGGCAGAATAAGACAACACACCCGAACAAGGAAAACAGACAAAGAAAAAGCACAAGAAACATATGTAGACTCAGACGTACACATATACACATACAGGAATCCCATAAAAGCACAAACCCAGAAGCCATGCTATATACACAAAGGATCCATACATGGGGGAAAGGCCCCAATAATGCCATTGAGTTCATTTGGCCATCTACTGTGGGACATGTGGTCTATGCTTAAGGGTGGTTTGTTTCCCTTCTGAGACTCCATTGGAGAAAACTAAGTTTTTATTTGCAAGTGAGTATTAACTGGAGATAGCTCTGGGATAGGAATGGGGGCATGTATGGACTTGTCTTTCCAGCTCTAGGACCCCCAACTTGTACAGACACATGCAGGCCCTGTGCATGCTGCCACAGTCTCTATAAATTCCTATGTGCATCAGCCCTGCTGTGTCTAGAAGGCTTTGATTTTTTTTTTTTTTTTTTGGTATAGCAATCATGGCACTTTGGTGAAGATATATTTTTCCCAAGAAATATTCATATTTTTAAATTAAAAAAACAATATATGTAATAACATGGCCTCATGTGTCAAAGAGATATTATTGCTTGATAAAACCAAATAATAACCCTAAATTCTGTGGCTTTAAGAAAAAAAATCACTGCAATGAGAAGAGTATAGGAAGTACCCAAAGACAGGAGGAGAGGGTCAGGTATTCTACAGGAAGCTGCAGGCAGCAGGTGTGTTTCCATGAATATTGTCAGTGACAGAATGAAGGACAAGATCTTATAGGAGAAATCCACCATGGTCTGGAGACAACAAACAGTGCTGAGAAACATAGATACTCCATTGCCCATGCCCATGGCTGTTCGTCTATATTTTACACCTAGCTCAGTTCCGCCATCAAGATCCTCCACTTTCCCACTCCATTCTCTATGCACCTCAATATTCCATACCCAGTGTCTTAGTTGGGGTTACTATTGCTGTGTTAGAATGCCATGATCGTAGTTTGTGGAAGAAATGGTTCATTCCAGCTTACAGTCCCTTACCATAGTCCACCATGAGGGAGGTCAGGGCAAGAACCTGAAAGCAGGGTTGCTGGAAAGAGCACTGAGGATTGAGTTTCCTGGCTTATTCTTTGTGGATTAAACAGTCTGTTTTCTTATATATCCTGGGACCACCTCTCTAGGTGTAGCACCACCACCCATAGTGGTCTGGGTTCTCCTACATCAAGCACTTGCTAAGAAAATACACTTAGGACTTGCCTAGAGGTAAATCCTCTGAATCTCAGTTGAGAATCCCCTTTCCCAAATGATTCTAGCATGTGGCAAGTTGTCATAAAATGAGCCAAAACACACAGCTTCTTGATATCAGTCAGTTCTGCAGAGAGCTTGAATAGACATTGAGAATGGGTGTGCCCCTATGTTGTATCTGGTGACCTTAGCTTGTGAAGAATGTCTGGGAAACATTTTAGCATTATTTAGCCAACAGAAGTATTGGAAATAATAAAAAATAATTTTAGATATCTGAAATGTCATGGGATGAAAGATGCAATGAGCTGGTTATGGCTAGTTTTTCTTGTCTTTGTCAGCCGTGAAAGGGTAGGTAGAGATACCATGAAAGTTGTGTTGGGAAGAATAAAACTAATTAAGTTCATGTGCTCGGGTGGGATGAGGGTTTGTGCTGGTGTTACCACTGTTGTTAGTAACTGTAGACTCAGTATACTGGAATGTTAGGTTTCAGACTAAGTATAAAAACCATCATCACAACAGATCAAGTTATCATGCCAGTTCTGTTTAGCATCATAATGGAGTCTCATTTCAGAAGAGACTTGCCCACCTATGCTCTGTCCCAAGAGTTTCTGTGGATCCAAACTGTATTGAGTCTCAGGCCATGTGATTACCAGCACTATATAAGATGCAATGGTAGATGGTTGGTACAGGTTGTGGGTGGGAAGTCTCCTACTTATCTCGATGAGTACCCAGAGGAATATTTTGCTTTGCATGGTCTTTTCTGATTGTGGTGGAAGAGGTACTCTATCTTGCATCTTTGCTAGTGATGTCCACTAGCAAAGAATATTTCTGCTCATTGAATAGAAATGAGTCAGTATTTGAAAGGATGATTATACACTAGCCATGTCTTGTGGAATTTTCAATATAAAAGCTGTATTTAAGGAGAGGTGGGGCAATTTTCTTGGCTCACACGCAAGAATGGAATCTAATCCTGTTCAAAGTCCCTAATCTGAGTTCTGAGCCTGAAGCTGTGAGTAAAGCTGGTGTATGTGGGTGTGTGTGTGTGTGTGTGTGTGTGTGTGTGTGTGTGTGTGTCCATCCTTGCAGATGAGTTCATTGTGAAGGCATGTGCATATGTGTCATGGTACAGCGTCACATAAATTCCAAGAGCACATTGTAGCTGACCCCATTCCTGCACTGTGACTGGGGCCTCTAGAATTCTCTGAGTTACTGAGGACTTGCTCTGCGTTTGTCTGTAAAGCACAATGCTATATATCTATCTAGTCTGGATCATTAAGCCGCAAAGACACAGACCCCATATCTCCCCTACCAGGTGCCTCCTAACCCATCAGGAAAGTTTTATGATCACAGCATTCTCTTAATTATTTTCTTGTATTTATCTCCTTTGTGGTAATGTCCCTTGAACCCAACAGTGAGCACAAAAGCTGGAAGAAAGTGGTATGCTTATAATCTAAGGACCCTGTTGTAAAGGGTGTTCAATTATCCCTTGATAGCATACTTAGGGCGGGTAGATTTTCCTAGCACAGAATGACCCCCTCAGGTTTCCCAGTGGGTTACCTCTTCAATCCTTGCTGTCAAAGATGCCTCTGATAAGCAACCTTATATAAAAACCTCAACTTTCAAGTATAATGCATTGCTGTTTGAAGTAGGTTTGCAGTTGTTGAACTTTAATGGCTACAAAGACACAAATCCTATTGTGAGCATAATATGGCGACATTCACAAAGGCTGACATAGCTAGTTCTCATCATTCAAAACTGTATTTTATGTGTTTTAGACACATAAAACACATTTATGTTATGTGGGGTTTTTTTTGTTGTTGTTTGGTAGATTGAGGAGAATAAAATTGTATTCTTCAGATACCTTATCGATTTTGAGAGATGTATGTAAAATATTTAATAAAATAGCCAAGAAAGATACTTGGTAACATTACAGGAAATGTGATTTTATTAGAAGAGAGGAATTTCTCCCCTCCTCCCTGAAGTTGTGTGCTTTCCCATATTTCTATGAAGAATGCAGAGCATCCTTGGGAAAGAGTCCAGTTCAGAGTCCTCTAACACAAATCCTCAAACTTTGCCCATGTGCTCTTGACAATTGGCAAAAATACATGCTGTGACAGAGTAGTTAGGCCCTTCGTCAACGTCTCCACCAGAGGCACCCAGTATGGCACAGCTTGTCAAGCCCTTGTCCTACGCAGGACTTCATGTTCCCAGGGGCCATTGCCTTTGTGTGGCAAAGGAACTGTGCTCAGCATCACCCCTGCAAATTTTACTTAGAAGTAAAACAGACTCGTGCATCAGTATTCTCCAGTGTTCTTTTTAACCCAGACAGATACACAGATTTTAAAACATCCATGGGTGTTTAATGCCAGCACTAACTTTCGTGCCTTTCACGGATCTGATCCACTTGACATTTTATGGCTGTGTGTTCATGCTTAAGAAGGGTCTTCAAAATGGCTCCGTATCCACTGTCCATATAAGCCTGGTTTAGCTCAAAGATGCTCACCACACAGATTGCATCCCGTCACGCAGCCTGCCATTCTGACTCTCCTGAGAGACAGGATATTTTTAATGCTCGGTATTTCGTTGTCAGCACAAAATACTGATAATCACCGGGGCAAATATTAAGGTTGGACATTTGGTTTGTAGATTTTCTAAAAATGGTTACAATTTAATCCTCACAGGAATGTTGAATATTCACAGTGACAGACACTGGCAGAGTGGAAGGGGAGCTGCAGGCAAGAAGGTCTCAGGGGAGAGAGTAGAGACACGCATGGCAGGGTACCTGTGTCCCCTTGTAGAGCAGAGGGGTTCACTCACACCTCCTTATAAGATGTTCCCTCCTCCACGAGTGCTGCCCTTCAACACATGTTAGATTCTATGTAGCACACTTACAGGCGAGACTTCCATGGAATCAGCACAATGTTGTTTAATGTTGTTTAATTTACATTTCCAACTCTTCACACTCCTTTCCAAAACCCCAAAGACTTATGTTCGCCTGTCCCTACCCTGCTCATACCTCTGGGGACTTGATACCAGGATCTCTGCAGATAAGAAAATCAGAATTCCCAAAGATAAAGTCCCTTATATAAAGTGTGCAATGTTCGCATATGGCACATGCCCTCTTATGTGTAGCCTATAGTTCATTTTTGTGTGATTTAGCATTACCAGCCTTCCAATGTATCTCCAGCATCCAAGRCTCTATGAGCCTCTGCATGTCTGTCTGTCCATGGGGGCTACAGTCAGTCTCTGGGTACTATATCTGATTCTTTACTTCATTCCTAGCCCAGGAGCATTACCTGTGTGAGGTGAAGCATCCCCCTGGCATGATGATTTGAATTAGAATGTAAACCAGAGACTCAGATATTTGAATACTTGGTTCCCAGTTGGTGGCACTGGCTGGGGAGGCATAGAAGGTGTGGCTTTGTTGGAGATGTGTCACTGGAGGTGGGCTTTGGGGGTTTAAAGACTCTTAGCAATCCCAATGAGCTTTCTTTACTTCCTGCTTTTTTTTTTGTTCAAGACAAAAAGCTCTTCTCTGTCCCCCATGCTGTGTCTGTTGCCTATGGCCACATTTCCCTGACTTGACAGACTCTTATCCCTCCAAAACCATAGCAAGCCCAAAGAAACCCTTTCTTCTGTAAGGTGTCATGTCATAATACCTTTGTCATGGGATTGCATCCCAACAATACTATAAAAATTAACTGCTATGCATGGTTATACTAGACTACTCAAAGGGCCCATAGCAGACAATGCAGTGGGCTGGGGTTGGAGGAACAGCCATTCCTCAAAAATGAGGAAGCATCTATTTCCACATACAAACACATTTCTGAATAGGGCTTTAGCTAACCCTCAGAACAGTTTCACATCAGTGTGGTGATGAGACCAGCAACCTCTTTCTAGGTGCATTTCCTCACTACTTAAATCCAAGACAACCGTAAGGACTTTTAAAACTGACTCTCACAGTCAAAGGGCAAACAAATATTATATTACAATGCCATCTTAAATTCAAAACAGGACTCAGGGTGCATTTAATTCAAGTTTCACCTGAGGGAGATTTTTCTTCCTCAATTTTGTTTGACATATTATTGTTGATATTTGGGTTAAATCCTATAAATGGAATTGTTGTGGCTATTCTGTACATTGGAATAGAAATGAAAATGAGCAGCTATTTCACATCAGGGATTGCCAATGTGATGGTCAACAACTGTCAACTGCACACAAGCAAGAATCACCTGTGAAAAGAGTCTTGACCTGGCATCGTAGATCAGGTTCCCCTGTGGGCATGCCTATAGAGGATTGTCTTAATTATGTAAAACAATGTGCAAAGACCCAGTCCACTGTATACATGATATGGCCAGCAGTTAAGTTCCTGATAATTAGAACCCCCTATGGTGATAGGCTATGAGCTAGAATTCTGAACTAAAATAAACTTCCTCTCCTCTAAATTGCTTTTTGTCAGGGTGTGTGTGGTTTTTTGTTTCTGTTTTTTTTTTCAATCCAAGTGACAGAAATGACACCAGGATATCTTGTCTACATTTATTCGAATTATGAATGTAAACTACCACGTCATTCTATTGATTTTTCCCTTCTATTTGGCACAGGACTGAAGTGCAGAGATTTGGAAGTATATCCTCTGTTGTCTTTAAGCAGTTAGACTCGTTCCGCAGAGAGTAGGGTAGCCAAATTAAATGTGTAATACCCTGGGAAATTTTCCTTGCAAATCTTGTACACCTTGCTACTTGCCTCCTAAGGGATACATACCTGACCATGTGACTTAAAGACAAGTGCTACATCAATCTATTTACGAACTAAAAGCTTGGTGGAGACATGTAGAGTTTGAAAATGAGTTTTCCCAATCAAGTTTATCTAACTGAGAGGGACCAGAAAAGCTCACCTGAGATTTGGGGACTCAGATGAGATGTATCCTCTTTAGCAACCCATGACTGGTTTTCAATGACCTCATTCAGAAGTGACCCTCAAATATCCTGGAACTATCTAAAACAGTGGTTCTCAAACTTATCACTGTGATCATTTAATACAGCTCCTCATGGTGTGGTACTCCACAACCATAAAATTATTTTTTTGCTTCTCCACAGCTGTAATTTGCTACTGTTATGAATCGTAATATAAGTATCTGATAAGCAGGATATCTGATATATATGACTCTCAAAGGGTGGGTCCCATCACGTCCCACAGGTTGAGAACCATTGATCTAGAATGATAGCCTGGATACAAGTGGTTTAGTAACCTCTGAAGGTCTGACTGTAATGTTGATATGGGTGAATAGAAACTAGGTATTGTATCCGTTACCTTAGCAGCAGCTACTACCCTGTGTCAAGTTGTGCTGTGGCTCTTATGCTGCTTTCTCTGGTCCTTGTGGCTGGCATTGGAGCAATGCCTCCACTGAGCATCATGAGAGCTCACTATGCTGCTGATAGTACCTAGGGTGACAGCTCTGCAGCCAGTGCACTTCCATTACACCACCAGGGACGGTCTCAGAGATGGGTCTGCCAACTACAAGGACATTTACTTATACTTGAAAACCTGCTGATGGCAGTAAGTTTTCAAGTATAGAAAATAATATGCATAGAGAAGAACCAACTAGGTCCAGATGGCCAGGAAACCTTCCAAATGATGGAGCTGGCAATCTAGGGTGGCCTTCCTGATCTCACCCCTCTTAGCTACTTATCTTCTTGCTGCGACAAAATAGCTTACAAAGGAACTGGAGAGAGGAAGGATTTATTTTGGCTCACGGTTTGAAGGTAGAGCCCATTATGGGAAGGAGCTTGAGACAGCTGATCACATTGTACCTACAGTCAGGAAACAGAGAAAGATCAATGCTGGTTCTCAGCTTGCTTTCTCCTTTGACACCGTTCTGAGAACCTGGCCCCCAAAATTGCACCGCCCTCATTTATGATGGGTCTTCCTCCCTCAGTTAACCCCTACAAATGCATCCAGGGATCTGTTACCATGGTAATTGAAAACCCCATCAGACTGATAATTTCTCATCGTACATCTTATTCTGTTTGTGCTGTCCCTCACCTCTATGATGCTACTCCCTGGTCACAAGTTTGGTGATGAAGACAGGGAGAATGTTGTCCCAAGCAGAAATATTGATTGCTGTTTGAATTGCTTCAAAATGATGAAGTAAAGCCCACTGGAGCATGACAATAATTGGATGATACTTTTCTCAGTTCTGATGGTCTCTGGCTGCTCTGCTAGAGCGATTGTGGCCATAGAAAACTTCACCTGCACATAAGTGTCCGCGACCACCTGCATGTGGCTCCTACACAAGCTTTGTACTCGGGAACGGAAAGTGCTGGTCTCTGTTGCTCTTGCCAATCCCAAACCCAAGTTTCTAGAGTAAACTATGTTGTCTGTTCTTGCTCTATTGAGTTAAAAAGAACCCATTTCTATATATGTGGAAGATATAAAAGAAGTTGACAGTGTGCAACAAAATGAAGGGAGGAGTGGGCAGAAAGGGAGACAGAGAGAGGGCAGCTGGTAACAGGTCATAGCTGAGCAGAGAAAACCTGATTTGCCTTTCTTCTCTCCCTGACCTCAGGGCTGCTCCCTGCTTAGTCCCTCACCCCTGTGAGTTCAGCAAGAACTGCAGCCATCTAGTCCCTCCACCGTCTCTTGCCAGTGTAACATTAATGGGCACACTCTCGTATCCTTTGGCTTCCTGGACGAGCAGTGAGCTTGTCCACTACAGATCCTATCACCTTCAATATGACTCTTCATTGAACTTCATTACACAACCTACTGATTATGAGACTTCTTTTTTCTAATAGTGGTTTTCACATGACTCAAATGAACATCTCTTAAACTTAACACATTTTATGATCTCTGTCCCTCCCTCTGAAATTTCATAGTTACATAGATCCATTTCCCAGGTAAAGTTGTTGTTTCTTCTTCTTCTTCTTCTTCTTCTTCTTCTTCTTCTTCTTCTTCTTCTTCTTCTTCTTCTTCTTCTTCTTCTTCTTCTTCTTCTTCTTCTTCTTCTTNTCTTCTTCTTCTTCTTCTTCTTCTTCTTCTTCTTCTTCTTCTTCTTCTTCTTCTTCTTCTTCTTCTTCTTCTTCTTCTTCTTCTTCTTTTCTTCCTTTTTCTTCTTCTTTTTCTTTTTCTTCTTTTTCTTCTTCCTTTTTCTTCTTCTTTCTTCTTTTTCTTTCTTCTTCTCCTTCTCCTCCTCCTTCTCCTCCTCCTCCTTCTCCTCCCTCCTCTTCCTCCTCCTCCTCTTCCCTGCTGCCAGTAAGTTATGAAACTCATACCTTTTAATTTTTTTTCAAGAAGATAGATCACATGCCATGCCAGTAAGAAACTAATAATAAGTAATCCAGGAAATATAAATTGGGGGAATAGATATAAATAATTTTAAATAATAAGGCTTCTCCAATTTGTTGAGAAAATATATGAACATGTAGAAAAGAAAAATAATATAGACTAAAAGCACATATGTCTGAAGAGAAATTTCCAGTCAGTTATGCATCCATCTCTCTGACTAACTTGACAGTGGAGGTGAGGAAGTGTATTGGGCTCATGCTGGTGCATTCCCTGATGAGTTTTCCACTATTTCTTGTGTCTGTCCTCAGCGGGTCATTGCGGCTCTCCAGACCCCATTGTGAATGGTCATATCAGCGGTGATGGCTTCAGCTACAGAGACACAGTGGTCTATCAATGCAACCCTGGCTTCCGGCTCGTAGGCACCTCTGTGAGGATTTGCCTGCAGGACCACAAGTGGTCGGGGCAGACCCCCGTTTGCGTCCGTGAGTAGAGTTTGTGAAACTCTCCCTGAAGATCACTTTCCCTCATTTTCCTGTGTAGTTCAGTCAGTGTTCAAACATGTTTCCCCTCTGAGTCAAGGGAAGGAGTGCTCTTTCCCTCTCACTGTCCCATCAGAGTACAAGCCTGCCACGCTAGCTTTCCCTTTTCAGCATCTTCTATACTGTCCTCCTAGATGCTAAATTCTCTCATCAGTTCACTAAAAGGCATTTTGTGACTGATGTCATTTGCTTACATATAAGACATTCAGGATGAGAAACAGTGACAATTAGAGCAGGGTGTAGTCACTCCCTTGTCATATATTATCTGATATTGGGGTTTCATGCAGAATAAAGAATTTCACAAGTGGCTTCTTTATGTACTCAAAAGAGATGTTTACATGCTGTGCCTGTAAACATCTCAAAACCCACGGCTTCCAAGGTGAACACTGCATGTTTATAGAAGTTCCCCCTTCTCAGTGCAAGCTTCCTGTCAAGCGACATGCTTGTACTGTCTTCACTCCCTCATGAATTAAGCAGATGTCTCTCAGCTGTAGCTGTGCTGTCTCCCATAGTGCTCTGGAAATACAAAGAGAGCTCTCTTAGAAAGGTAGCTTAGAAGGAAGACCATACTGACAAGATACATGAGGAAGAAAATGTCTGTTTGTGGGGCCATAGCATGTTCCTTTGAGAGCATCTGGGACAGGCCCTGCCTGGCTGGCTCTCTGTCGTTGCTTCATGGACCCTGACAAACCGGGATAGGTCTTGGTAGCTCCTAAGGTCATATGATAGGGATCGCTGAAAAGGAGAACTTTGGCACATGTACAGTTATTTTTCTAATTCCATGATTAACTTAATATTGAAATTGTTTATAATTTGAAGTTGAAAACAAACCCTCAGGGTGATTCCAAATAGAAGCCTCAGAGTGTCAGCTGGTGTTCACCAAATGGAAAATACTCCAAGTCCTTGATAAACAGAAGATCTAACTTGTCTTTAGCTGCTCTGTTGCCAAGTCAGTTGCCATTCACCTGGTTTGAGTAAACAGTGTGAGTCCTGAGGTGAAGGAAACGGGGTCTGTTCCCCACCATTATAACACTGATATAACAAAGGGCTATAATTCTACATACCATTCCACCTCCCAGATCTTCCGAACCAGAGCAGCACCCTCAGTGTCTCTAGGAAACCCTTCCATTCATGCCCTTTTCATGTCAGCCAGTTTGTTCCCAGTGTCTCCATGTGGGAGTGGTGCCCCGTTTAATGCGGGCAGTGATATAGACCTTGTTCCCACAGCCATCACATGTGGACACCCAGGAAATCCTGCCCATGGCCTCACCAATGGCACCGAGTTCAACCTGAATGACCTTGTGAATTTCACCTGCCATACGGGCTACCTGCTACAGGGTGCCTCGAGAGCCCAGTGTCGGAGCAACGGCCAGTGGAGCAGCCCCTTGCCCATCTGTCGAGGTAGGAGATGTGTGGGAAGGGAATATTTTGTCCTAAGGTACAGGTAAAGTGAAAGGCTTACACACACACACACACACACACACACACACACACACACACACACACACTCGCACACAAGACCTGAACCATTCCAGATACTACTTTTGAAAGTCAGTACATTGCTCACAAAGTGTTCTACAGAGCAGAGGGTTCCAGATTGTTGTACATCAGCACGAGTCACACTCAGGGAGTGTCCTGTATAGCACAAGCCCTGAAGACTCTGCTAAGTCAGCCCAGAGTATACCCTGGGGTGGCCTACAGATCACATGATCCTCTAATTGTCCTTTGTCTTCCCCGGGGCATATGGAGGTGGTGCTTGTTTGTTCAAGGGACCATTTATTTCATCTTGAATTGAGCTTGCCATAGCAAGCACTGGCCTGGGGTAAGCTGCTTGTCCCAGGTTTTGCAAACCATATTTTAGGTTCACTTGATTGCCTGTGGCTGGGTCATCCCTGCCAGATTAAAGTTTGGTTTGCAACTTGGTAATAGAAACGGTGTGTACAGTGGGGCTTCACAAAATAACCTCCTCAGATCCATAAACATGTATGTAGCTCAAGGAAACCAAAGCTCTAATTCATAAACTCAAGCGTTTGATGAAATTTGGAAAGCCATTCCATTGTGCAGAAGGGGGCTTGATGAACCCCACCTCTGCGTGAGCTTTCCCCCATCCCAACACAGGAATCGATCACATATAACGCAGGGACGGGTTTGCGTCAGCTTTCAGAACTGATCATGGATTCTGTGCACAGCGCTTTTCTGAGCCAGAAATATCTGGAGAGGGTACTCCATGGCAGCTGTCCCATTCACTGGCATGGTAGGGGAAGTGTGAGGTAATCAGGCCATTTTCTATTCCGCACCTGAGGATGCCTGCTGCTAATTCCTCCCAAGGTGCCCATGGGCCTTTGGGCTAATGGAGGTCATTCAGCATAACCAGAGCGTGTCCTGTACTGCTGAGACTGCCTTCGCCTCTCCTCCTGAGGCAGAAGGGTTCCCATCAGAGGTGGCCCAACCTACATTTCCATGAAGCGTTGATGGAAAAACTGCCATCTTCAGCTGCATCCAGGGTGTACTGACAGCAGTATTCCTTTAGGGACACACATTAATATGTGCAAATGTGTATGGTTGAATATCAAGGGTGCCCCTGTTCTCAAACTCTGTACTTAAACAAAAATATTCAAACCAGCACCAGCAAGCTTTGTTTCATAATTTTTAGAATATAGGAACTTAATGAGAAGAATGAATTCATGTGTAAGAAGCCTATTTTTAGGAAATAGTAGATTGGCCCCATAACTTCAAAATGATGGTGGTAGCCAATCTGAGGCTTGACATGTCTATAACAAAGTATAAGTACAGTCCATAGGGGAACCAGGAATTCATAAGGAGGCACCCAGACCAACTTCTCCCTTGGTGAACTGTGATTTGATTTAGAATTTACTTTCTTTTATACTTTGGCCTAGGGTTTTTTTTTTGTTTGTTTTTTGTTTCCTTCATAACTTAGGGCTTTTTGTTTTTTTAATTAATTGCATACTCATTGTACAAGATACTGCTTACTTAAGGACATTTTCACACAACCCTATATTGTATGTTGAGCATATTTCCTCAAGCTCCACCCCTTGAGCTCCACCTTCTCTTAATTCCTTTTGTCCTCTGGATAGTCTCATACATATGTACTTGTCATATATGCATACGTGTTTTATGTACTCATATTGAATCTAGGAACTATAAATGAGAGGAAACAGATATTTATCCTTCTGAGACTCATTTAATTTGCTTAATATGACTATCTACCATTGCCCTACTCACACAAGTTTCATAGCTTTATTCTTCATTGTAGCTGGGGGGGGGAAAGCTTTATATATGATATGTTTCATTTTCTAGTGGTAAACTGTTCAGATCCTGGATTTGTGGAAAATGCAGTTCGCCATGGGCAACAGAACTTTCCAGAGAGTTTCGAGTATGGAACAAGTGTGATGTATCACTGCAAGAAGGGCTTCTACCTGCTAGGATCTTCTGCCCTGACCTGCATGGCGAATGGCCTGTGGGACCGCTCCTTACCCAAGTGTCTGGGTGAGTGACGTTTCTCCCATGCTGCTTGACCCAAAGCCACAGGAAGCTCCAGCAACAGAAATGTATTTCCACATAGTCAACTAAACATAACATTTCAGCTTCTTCTCCCTCTCCTATCGCTGTTTCTGCCCACCATTATGATGGATCCACGAGAAAGCATCAAATATAACCTAAATGAGTTTGAGATGGGAGGTAGGGAACCCTTACCTCTGCTGTGTGGCCACCTTCCTGCCTCCCTTAGCAGCGGCACAGGCTTGCGCTTTACCTTCCATTGTGGTTGCCATAAATCTCAGTGTCTTCGTGCCCCAGCCTATTCTTTGCATTTCTAGAAGTATTAGCCTAGGCTCTGATGGTCTCACCCAGCATCCATGACTGGGAAGGGGGGATTGCCAGAGAGAATGGGCCTGACTGACCTGGCCCTTCCAACTGGACCAACGGTAGCCACAAGATGGAGACAGCATTAGACAAGCCTCACATGAGCACAGATGGAGACCTAAATGACCCCCCAGGCCCCAAACAATTTGTTATCTCTTCACTTTAGAAGATGAGAGAGGATCTAATCGGTCTACACATGTCCCTAAACTGTAAGGTTTTTTTTTCCTTGAAAACAAAACAAAATCAGAGAGTTCTGTAGCACAGAAAAAGAATCATCTTCCAAATTTAATCTGTACATTTAGAAAATATCCCTGTCTTTGAGCTTCTTAAGTCAGGAGGAAGCAAAGCAGTCCTTAAAATGAAAGTGCCACCTTAGTAATTAACAGGAGAGAGGTGGCCCTGGCAGGAGTTTCCACACTACAGAATGCCCTTCCGCTGAGGTAGGTAAATATGGGGGAATTTATAGGGAATTTCATGCAACACTACATCAAGGGAGTTCCCTTCTCAAGCCCTATGCAGCCTTAAATTCTAACTCTGATGCTATGKTTGCCTTCCACAGAGAAAGACACTGGAGGTGCAGGTCTCTTCCAGCCAGCCTGCCTGCAGCTGGCTTTCCTCAGCTCCACACTGGTGCACCTTCCAGGGAACTTAGCTTAGCTGTCTTTGCTCTTTCCCTTTTGCACTGTTCTCTCCTGTTCCTGGGAGATTCCCGTCAGCCTTTGTACTGATGCTACTGTGCTTTAAYATGCAGACTGGGGGATTTAACAAACTCTGCTCCCTTGACTGGATGGTCCCACCCCTCATTGTTCCATTGGTTGTCCTTAACAACAGGAATGTGGGAAGGAGGCCCCACTGGAGAACTTCCCATGGAGGTTCAGCCTCCTCTTTGTGCTGTTATTGTTTTATGTCTTGGATTGTTTTCCTTTTGTTCTCTTATTTCACCCAGAACTGGTCTTGTACCCAACACTGGCTTTCGGGTCTAATTGGCTTCCTTTTAGGACTCCATATGAACCATAGGAATGCACAGAATGGATGCTAACACCACAGTGATAATGAGGRCTAATGTGACCCAGGGGARGGCTCTGACTTCCAGCTCTAGATATTCCTCTCTGGTCCACAGCACTCCTGAGTTGCTGTGTTCACAAGTAGTTAGTCTTGGATATTGAATAAGTACCTGGCAGCTTCCATTTAGCTAGTCATTCACATGAAGCATTGTAGTGTATCTGTCCCTACCTATGTTTGGTAATTCACGAGGAGGAAATGGAGACAGAGTTTTCAGTMCTCAGTCCTCTATTCATCTGGATCCTAGATGTCTTTTTGAAGGATGTTTACAATAGATTGTRAACTTGGACTGGCACCATTTTAAGGATGTGAATGAAAATGCTCAGACAATTTTTTTAGACTATGTTGGAGGTGAGTCAGTTTATTTTTTATTTGTTATTTTTACTTACAGATTTTAGATCACATCCCACTATAAGAATCCTCACTAGACTGGTTTTCCTAGACAGATGAACTTAATTAAGTAGATTTAATATAATCTTGTCTCCTAGCAGAGTGTATGATTATCATATTAACAGATAAAGTAATGAAAACAGTTCTGATGGATTCATATGGCTTTTCACTTGAAAAAAAATCCCCATTCTGCTCACATGGAATACAATTAGAGCCAGATAGATGAAGTCAGGCAGCTGGTTTCCTCCTCGAAGGCTGACATGTAAATTCCAACTTTAAGCAAAGCTCTCTACATTAAAAAAGAAAGAAGAAAGAAAGAAAAGAAATACATYACCACAACCTTTCCTTTCTTCAGTAACCAAATATGGGAGGTACCATCTAGAAACAGCCATTTCTTACCTATAGAAGACAGTTAAATCCTATTCCTTAATGCGTAATGCTTGGGGGATCTGTATGGGTACAAAACATATATTCTTATATATTCTAATGTTATCTTCAGCTATATCATGTGGGCATCCTGGGGTCCCTGCTAATGCTGTCCTGACTGGAGAATTGTTTACATATGGAGCCACAGTTCAGTATTCTTGCAAAGGGGGCCAGACCCTCACAGGCAACAGCACAAGAGTCTGCCAAGAAGACAGTCACTGGAGTGGATCCCTTCCCCACTGTTCAGGTGAGGAGCCCTGTACTCAAAATATTAGACAACTACACACAAGTTTGACATGATTCAAAAGACACCACTGATATAGATGATCACCATCATCTCTGGCCCCCACCATAGTGGTCACCAGCATTGACATCTTTAGCTCACCCTTTATCCCTTATCACATAGATCAACATCATCTTTACCATCATCCCTGCTCCCCATTACATAGACCACCACTATGGCCATCCTTAGCACCATTARTGCYTCACAGGTTCACATYACATACAGTATTATCSTCACCATGATTACTGATCCCTGGTCCCTACCACCTAGATCACAATCATTTTATCCCTATCACTTTCACTAAGCCACACCATTTTCTTCAGCATCTCTGTCATTATCCCTGGTTCTTGACCTATGAATCAGCAGCATCACCTACCCCATCCTCACATTTCTTACCATTTCCTTCTTCAGGGATTTCTGGTTGCCCTGCTGGAGCCCTTGCTTGCCTTGGTTGAATATAGGTTTTCACTCTCTTTCCCACATTTTCACCTCTAGTATCAGTAGTTGCCTTCATCCCTTTTATGATATTATTTTTTCTATGGGTGATCTTTAAGGAAGATGTAATGCTTAGTAACTCTAGATGTTGCTGTGAAGAACATACACCTTAATGTTCCTGTGTTGCTGGTGCAACTGAGCCACACTTCTCTCTGGCTGCCCACATCACTGTCCTTGGATGGTGCTGAGATCATATCTCAGTATTTCACTTCTCCCAAAAGAATCCTATTTCCTCATTAGTCATATTTTTACTCTAATGACAGAGAAAGAATGCCTTAAGTTTCTTCCATGTTAGGAAGTATGACAAGGAAAAACATTTTGTTTTCTAGATGCCAAAGTGCCAAGAAAGCACAGCCCATGTTAAAGACATATTTAAGAAACCTTTGATAGYTTTTGAAGTTTTACATGAAACAACTCCATTTAAACAAGTCAGGAAACCTCTGTGTTTTGTTTCTGCAGGAAATAGTCCTGGATTTTGTGGTGATCCAGGGACCCCAGCCCATGGGTCTCGTCTCGGGGATGAGTTTAAGACAAAGAGTCTTTTGCGCTTCTCCTGTGAGATGGGCCACCAGCTGCGGGGCTCTGCAGAGCGCACATGCCTGGTGAATGGGTCCTGGTCAGGAGTACAGCCTGTGTGTGAGGGTGAGTGATTCAACTAACCATCCAACCTATGCCCTCCCAAGTCTTTATACCACTCGCTCATCCTGGAGTGGCTGGGACCAGTCTGAGGGATCTCTAGATG
>BDUI01002395.1:93398-116966 GCA_002335545.1 Apodemus speciosus | reverse complement strand
TCCTTCCCTCCCTTTCTTCCTTTCTTTCTTTTTCATTAGAAGAATAGTAACCCACTGTGTCCGGTTGGTGTTGCCTTTAGTCGTATGTCTGTGAATCATCGACTGTGGCCACCCCTAAAGCTCTCATGACTCTCCCTTCTCTGTAGGCATTAGCTGATAATAGCTCTTCAGCTAAAGTTGGAAATTGGGCTTGGCCTTGTGCAGATCTTGTACAGGGAACCAGAGTTGTAATGAAGCCATGGTTTCAATGGCCAAGCCGTGTCTAGAAGCCAACATCTTCCAGCTCTTACAAGTCTTTCTACCTGCTCTTCTGTGATGTTCCCTGAGGCTCGAGAGGGGTGGTCTTTATAGATGTCCCATCTATGGCTACGCACTCAGAGTCACTTACTCTCTGCACTGTCAACACTCTCTGTTTTCTGTTTCCATCCATTTCCTGGACATTTTGTAATTTTTTTCTTTATGCCTGGATAAAATTCCATTGTATACCCATTCCACACCTTCATTATCCATATGGATGAACAGCTAGGCTGATCCCGTTTCCTTGCTATTGTGAATAATGCATCAATGAATATGGGGCTGATGATTTTTGCAGGAGAGTCCCTTGGGTATATACCCAGGGTTGATAGATATAGCTGGGAGACCCCAGGGGCTGCAGTAAGAACCTTGTCTGACAAAAGCTAAAGGCAGTACAAGTCTGTGGAAAAAATATAAATATTTAGAAGACAATTTGACAGCATGACCATTAAGCAACACAGTATCAGTGTGGCCTCCCCCGGGGCCTATGACTGTTCTAGCCAAGTGTCTTGATCATGTTTATAGTACCAGGCATCCTGTGGATTGGACCTCAGATCTAACCAAGACAGCAGTTGTCCCTCGGTCCTATTATCTTTAAGCAACATCTTGACACAGTTTAGAGTCATCGGAGAGAAAAATCTGGATTGAGAAATTGCCTGTATCAGATTGGTCTGCGGACATGTCTGTCTAGGATTACCTTGATGGGTAGTTTATGTGGGCTGCCCAGCCCACTAGGGGTAGAACCATCCTTAGGCGGGTGATCTTGGGCTGTATAAGAAAGCCAGCATCAGCCAGTGTGAAACCCAGAAAGCAGCATTTCTTCCATGGCTTCTGTTTAAAATGCTTGCTTGAGTTTCTTCCCTGACTGCAATAATGGCCTGTGACCTGCAAAGGAAAGCCAAATAAACTCTTTCTTCCCCTAAGATGCTTTTGTCAGAGAATTTCATCACAGCAACAGACAGAAAAACTAAGACAACAATGGTTTCCTCTGGATGGCTCCTGAAGATCTGCCAGAGGCTATTTTATGGTTTTTTTTATAATTGTTGTTGTTAACAACACAGTTTATTGCTGCATATTATGCACCACACATAATTGCAAGTTCTATTTTTTCCCTGTGGTTTTGTTTATACCGGCCCTTCCCTCTAACTCCTGAGCAATGTGTTGTACTGTGACATCACTGGGCGACAGGAAAGTTCAGCTCCATTAAAAAAAAGTTATGGGGCCACTGACTGTCACTCGCCAAAGCAGTATCACCACATCATCACATATTCGCTCTCTCTCTCTCTCTCTCTCTCTCTCTCTCTCTCTCTCTCTCTNTCTCTCTCTCTCTCTCTCTCTCTCTCTCTCTCTCTCTCTCTGTCTATCTTCCATCCCTCCCTCCTTCCCTGTCTGCCTTCCTCCCCCCTTTCTCTCTCATTTCTTCCCTTCCTCCATCTCTTTCTCTCCTTGTATATTTTTGTTGCTTGCTGTAGACATGATGGTAGGATAGCTGCTTTTCAGACACAGACCTATTTGCTCCGCAGTCATCAGGAAGACTTAGCTTATGTTTCGGCATTATGTGAATGCGTAGGATGGGCCCCTTTCCTGACCTAGGTATCCAAGATTCCCCTGAACTTCTAGGGAAGTGGATGCCTGAGTGCGATTTATAGGTCAAATGCTCCGAGATGCAGGTTAGGCCGAGGTCATTGAGGAGTCGTGCCCGCTTGGACAATTGGCAGCAGGACTGTCCTTGCTCTGGTGGGAGTGGAGCTGCACTAAGACAGTAGACAGTCTTTGGGGGCTGTTTCAGGTCTTAGCGAGCTTTTGGGTTTCTAACCACTGGGCTTCCATAGCCATGGTAGAGAAAGGGGCTCTGTGCAAATGGAATAGAGGAAGCTGTTCATATCTTCAAGGTTGCACTTGACCCCTGGAAGAAAGAGGTAGCAGGTAACATCTTGGAGACTCACTCTTATGCCAGGTAACCAATCCTGAGGATCTTTGATGCTATTTAAGGAGAAAACTCCAGGAAAAAAGATGTAACTTCTAATACCTGTGGTAGATGGTAACTTGGCTGTAATTCCAATGTTAAAAGCCACATGGCAGGCTTTAGGTCTTGCTCCTTTCTTTCTTTCCTAGCCTGTAGATGCATTCAGAACTCATTCACTTGTCTTGTTGTCTCAGGGTATCTTATTTCAACAGTGGGACATGGTCTATAGAAGGAACTCTATACCTGAGTAACAAGTGTGTCACAAATACATAGAAGCCCAAACACTAGAACTCAATGACAACTGGCTTTTTCGTTACTGTCCTTTGGGACCATGGTGACAAGGTGCTTTACCTGGTCGGTTTTCAGGAGGGGGGGAGGATGCTTTTCTCCTAAGGAAATCAATGTCTCTATGTCAATCATACAGGGAGGCTATTTGTCATGGGGCAGAAAGTAGGGGACGCTTTACCTATCAAGCTGGCCACAACGTCGATGAAATCACTCAGCTTGGCATAGCCATTGGTGCTCTGCCCTGGAGTAGGGAATGAGATTAAGATTGTCAGGTTGATGGGTCAGCCAGTGCCTCATGAATGGTGGAACCCTGAGAGACTGAGGTGAGCTTTGACTCCAAAGGGGGGGGGGGCACAAGACAGGTCAGGAAAGCACAGGAGATGCACACCACTGTTGTGCTTTAACCTCAGGCCAGCCCGAGAGCCAGCAGATAGGTCTTGAGCAACTGTTCAGCAGATACCTGTTCGTTTTTGTTCAATATCTCACCCCTCTCCATCAGTTTAGTGACAGCGATTTGCTTCTACCAGGGACATCCCTTCCAGATGCTCCTAAGACGGTTACAGTTAGGAAAGCAAACCAGCAAGAGGCAGAAAAGAAACGGGGGTCCCCGAAAGAGCAGGTCACCTTTTCCCTCCATTCTCTGGGGAGCAGCATTATTCAGAGATGACTAAAGTGGCAGCTGCCTGTGCCTTAAGCTCTGTGCTAGAAAGCTCTATGCTCAGCAAAAATGTCTTCTCGGCATGACTGGCTGCCCGAGATCCTCGCATTATTTCTCTAGGTCCTTTATGAAAATGAACATACTTGCAAATAGGCAGTGCACTAATGTGTTGACAGCTTTTAATGTGGTGGAGGAGATTAGTTTAACTCTGAGTGTCCCCACACGAGCTGTGCAAACCCCTTTGTGGTGSAAGAGGTAGCTGTGAGGGTCTTGGAATTAGACAGACTCCTTGGTAGGCAAGATGGATAGGGAGAGGGATCACGGCTAGAGAGAGGAGCTTTAAAACCCTAGCCCCTCAAGAAGAGACTGGATCTTTCGGACCATAAGTCCTGCTTCTGTTTTGCAGAGCATCTTTTTCTCTATGTTCCTGCTGTGTGTATTTTATTTTCTCACTCCAATAAACACCTGCTGCATGTGTGTTTCCTTATTCCCAATAAACACCTTTCTTTAACTGCCGATTCTGTCTGCAGTGACCTGCCCTGCTTACCTCTTTCGCTCAAGGGTTTTCTGACCTTTTCAATTCTTTAATTGGCTGAGAAAATGAACTGGATGAGGACTCCTAGAGTGTGTCCGTTGGTGCATAAAATAAACATCTTCAAATTTAGAATTCTTTTTAATTATATATATATTACATATATAAGTTCAATCACTTTCTATTTGACATTAGAGTTGTGAAATTCCTTTTAAATAAACTAATTTAATTTTAGAAAAGGCAATAAGGCAATTCTGAGATAAATACTACTTATACTATAAGACAGGTGTGCGTGGATGTGGAGCACACCCTGAATGCCAGACTTGGAAAAAAGCTGGTTTAACATATGGAGATGGGTAGATCAGTGGTGCAGGGGAGTTCTGAGCTCATTTTTTGGCATTCCTGAAGACAGGCACTGGAAGAGTGGATGGAGAGGCTCATAGGAAGGAGATTAATTTCTCATGGGGACCTAGTGGACTAGGGTGAGTCTTCGCTATTGACATTACCATAAAAGCCTCTAAGGTCTTGCGTATCCTTTGTTTAATCCACTTCCCAGATAAACAAGATCCTAGGCACTGCGCAGAGCCGTGTTTGTATATAGACTTTCTCTTCACAGGAAATGAAGCTAGGTGGAGTAGCCCACTCTCTAGGATGCTTTCTCATGGAGGGAACACGGCAGTGCTTGCTGACACTGAACTCAGATGAGGGGCATAGACAATCCTTCAAGTCTAGGGCTGGAAAACTCCCTCGAAGGACATCACCCAAAACTTAGAGGGTGCTTTGGCCTCAACCATGGTCTGAGAGGGCACATGATCTGATTGGCCTGATCTTCCAGGTTAGGGACTCCGTYGCTTCAGAATGTGCTTTCTTGGAGGAACAAACTTACAGTTTGAAGATGAAGTGAGTCTAGATGTTGCTTAGCCTGTCTCGCTCACCACAGTTCTCCCCAAGCCTGTGGCCATATCACCAGAGCCCCAGAGCGCTGAACAGATGGGCAAACACATGAACGTTTGTTAAACTAAACTAAASCCAAGTTAGGTGACCTCTTAGTGGATTGTCACCACTCTGAGCACGCACGCACAGCCGCTCTGCTAGCTGACTCATGTTCTCAGCTGTGAGAGGAAATAAATGGGGCTGCTCAGCATCTTTATTTGCTGAGTGCTTTTTACGTTAGCTATCGTAGGACTTTCAGGACACGAGTCTGTCCCATTAGCTCTGTGAAGAAAGCATTCTCTTCAGGACAGTCTTTGACAGGGCCTAGCACAAACTAGAAAGGTGGGGGCTCCATGCTGAGGAACCGGGTGAATGTCAAGATGGCGACTCAGAGCAGGAGAACAAGCGGGAAGCCCTYCTGAGCATGGGCTCCTCTTCAGCTGTGCTTGCCTCGTGTCTGAGGAGCAGTTCCAGGTCTGCCATTTGCCGATTCTTTAACTGCACCATGAAGAAGTTCATACTCTTACTACGAAGTCACTGGCTACTAAGAGACACAGGGCAGGGGTCATTTCCCAAAAGTTTAAATCAAGAGCCCATGCTCTCTGCTCTTGATCTAAAACAAAACAAACAAACAAACAAACAAACAAACAAACAAAACAAAACCAAACATTCCTGGGGAGGTGGCTCATAGAAAAGGCTCTTGGGAGGAGGTTAATACAGAAAAGGCTCTGCCTACGTGCACAGGGTTTTGTAATTCATCACGGGGTGGCAAAAGAAGGCAAAGAAGACATTTCTGAATATCATTTCTAGAAGTTCATTCTGCCTCAGGCTTGGCCTGGGAGATTATACACACACAGGGCTCTTTTTCCTGCACCCTCCCTGCCTCCTCTATGAAACCATAAACACTGAGACAGGTACTGATGGGCTTGAGGCCATCGACAYGAGTTTACAAAAGGGGAGGTCATGCCTAATCAGCATGATTAATATTGCCTGTCTCCATGCTGTGTTTAGGAAGGAAGGAGCCGGAATTTGCGTGGGCTCTGAGGAGGCGGCAGATGGAAGACATGCAATTGGGAACCGATTTTCTTTTTAAACTACTGAGTTGGTGGAGCCCAAAACCAGTCTGCCAAAGCTGCCAAGGGACCCTGACTTTGCTTTGCTCTTCTTTGCCCACTCTAGGGAATCTTTGGAGGCATCCCACCAGCTCCACCATGAGCCCAGTGTGCTAGGACCTCTCCTCAAGCCTYGCTTCTCCTCTGCTGCCCTTCACTTCCTGTTTTGGTTTGGGAGAAAGGTGGCACTGTCTGTAGCAACATCAGAACCAAGGTGCAGTTCCAGCTGCTTTTAAAATCTGATTCCTATACAAGGAGTGTGCCATGATCTTTTTTTAAACCTCCCGGCAGCCCACAACTTCATTCATCCAAACCATACTCGTAATCCTAGCACTYGGGAGGYAGAAGCTGGTAGATGTTTGAGTTTGAGCAAGTCAGTGTAGTCTACAGAGTGAGTTCTAGGACAGCCAGGGCTACCCAGAGAAACCCTGTTGTAGTAAATACTTAATCTAAAATGGGGGTTTCTACCCTGCCTTTGTTTATTTAGTTCTCAGCTAAAAGACACAAAACTTTTATATTTATAATAATAAGCCTCAATCAGAACTTAAGCTGGGCAGWTATCTACCCTCTTTCTATTAGGATCTACTTCCCTMTCTRTAACCCCAAGATATGACTRCTCATGTTCTACTTGGGCCACCCTCATGGCCATATTTTCATGAYCCCCTTACCCCACATCATCTTCTYCTCTTTCTATCTTCTTCTCTTCCTCCTAGTGGTCATCCTGAGACTCTCAGCTTGGGAACCAAAACTCTACTTACCTCTCTTCTGCCCASTTATAGGCTGTTGGCATCTTTAGTTTTGTTGGCACCCAATAGTTTTAAATTGAAGAGCAAGGTCACATAGCATTACTTTGAGTATATGTAGATTCTCTTGTTCCTGGGGACAACCAGCCCTTGGGGGTGGGGGGAGGACAGTATTTAGCATTAAATACATAGCAAAAGACCAGACCTCAACAAAACCCTGTCTCAAAAACCAAACCAACTAACCAAACAAAAAAGCAAARCAAACTAACTAAACAAATAAACAACAACAAAAATAATAACAACAAAATCAAAACAGGTATGCAGTTTAACTGTGRCTGAATGGAGCCCAACCTGGAGGCAAGCAGAGTACTCTCTAATTCTCCATCCTTCCCTGGTCTCTGTTAGGGTTTCTWGGTCACCAAGACAAAGTGTGCTGGTCATTTACATTTAGATTCGGCAAGACCAAYGGACCATTCAGTAGATACTCGAGACTGGGTCACTCACCCTCTTCTGTCACTCTCWGCTCTRCAGCAGCAGTGTGAAGAAAGCTGTGTGTGAGGGTGACTGCTTTCTAGTTGGATGGTTGGATTTGACTCAGGGACCCACAGTTTTCAAGCCTGGATCTAGACTCTCCCGGTGGCTGATGCTCGAATGTGYGTGAGGACTGTGCAGGAGAGCATTGGAGCTAGACGGCAGTGGGGGCAAGGGTTTCCTGAAGATGATTTTGATTACATTTGATTACATAATTTGTTTCTGAGTTTGTAGACTTTGTTTTCCACTCTGGCCTGACATAGTTCGTGTGATGTGTTATTTTAATGTCTGTCAAATTTGTGAAAGGAATTTGGTATTTAAGACGATGGGATGACAGTAAGTGAGTAACGCTGGGATTTGGAATCTTCACTCCTTTTCTTTCTAATTACTGCATGTGTGTTTGCATGTGCATGTGTGTGCTCGTGCACATGCATGCATGAGTGTATGTGTGCTTGTGTGTGTGCATGGTGCACAGTTGGAGATCAGAGAACAACCTTGGGTTTTAGTTCCCAGGTACCCTTTGCAAGATCTCTTGGTGTGCAAGTTTGCCACATAGGCCAGGCTGGCTGGCCTTTGAGCTGCCAGGAATCTGCCAATCTCCACCTCCATTACAGGTGCGCGTCCCTGGGCCTAGCTTTTTATGTGGCTTCTGGGTAGCTGAACTCAGGTTCCCAGTTAGGCAAGCGCTTTACCATCTGTCTGCTTGTAGACCCGTCTTTCATAAAACTCAGCAAAGTGCTGGGATACTTGATCCCRGCTTCAGCCAAGATGATGACATGATTAAGGAAGAAGGAATGGGAAGCACATTTACTAAGGGAGGGTGCACAAGGTAAGAGCAGCATCCACTCTCCACGCAGAATGGCTCCTCCCTCCCTCCTTCTATTTCCCCTCCTCCACCTCCCTGTCGTATAAGTCCCCTGAAATACAGCCATGCTTTGAGTGCACCTAGGCAGTTTTATTAGATGTCAGGATAATATTTGGCCAAAGTCATGGGACTCACATTTCTTGAGAAAGTATGATGTCATTTTAGAAGTTCATGCTCTTGACATTTCAAAAGTCCTGTTAGAAAAACCAAATATGTTTTTATGGGCTCTCGCGGCAGGGAAGCCTCCATGGTCATGCATGGCCATATCAATTAGAAGCGGATTAATTAAGCAATAAGACAGGAGCAGTGGTGCATTTCAGAAAGGTTATTGCACGGCTCATAGAGTGCTGTCGAGGCAGCCAGCCAAGAGTCGAGCGACTTCCACTGGCCAAGGCTCTTCAGCCATCCAAGACGTGTAACGCTCTCAGAAACAGTATCCTCTGCCATCCACGTCCACTATGAGAAATAAAAGGCCCTCTTATTAAGTGGGTGTTATTAGGCATGGGCAAATTGACAGCCGTTTCATTATTTCATAATTATGATTAATGGCCTTCCCAATGAAGTCATCGTCTGCTACCCCTAAGCCAATTGGTCCCTTCTGGGACCGTGTCACCAAGTCTTGGTTAATGTTCATGGAAGCATGGAACACATCAGGTTTCACAAGCACGGGAGGGTGGGAGCGTGAGTCCTAATTGCCTTTGGAGACCGTTTGCATAGGAAGCAATTCTCTTAGTGGGGATAATGATCTCTGAGGAGGCCTAAGGGGACTGGGGATGGTGTACAAGCTTGAAGAAGGGAGGAGCTGTCACAAGGGGCGGTGGTGACTGCAAACAGCGGTCACACCCGACTTTCACAGAGGGTTTCCATTTGAGCTGCCTTTGCTGTGACCATTGTGCTTTGATGATAAAACAGAGTCTAGGCAGCAGCAGGCTTGAGGCCAGGGAGTCAGGATGTGGCAGTTATCTTTCCAACCCAGGGCGTTAGACTGGTGTCTAGCTCGTTCTATGGATAGAGCCATAGACTAGGGAGAGGGTGATAACCATGGTGCTGTGAAATATTGCCCATTTGATTAATAATAAGAAACAGTGGTCATTTCTTTGTGTTAGGCTCTTCAGACTTGCAGACACCAGTGCTCAAGAGTACAGATAGAGCTTGAGCTGTCCCCACCAAGATTCAGATGTTGGTTTTAATCTAGGGTTTTTACATAGGTGACTAGAGTGAAGCAGGGTCATATGGCCCTGGTATGAAATAACTGGTGTCCTTTAGAGAAAGTGATCAGAACACAGACTCCTACAAAGGGAAGGACACATGAAGAGAAGACAGCCATCTATTATCAAAGGAAGTCATCTCTAGAAAGAACCGACCTTGCTGCTATCTCGACCTTGGGCTCGTTGTTGTCGTCGTTGTCGCCTTCAGAACTTCATGAAATAAATGTCTGTTGTTTGAGCCTCTGGTGGGAGGTGCTTTGTTATTGCAGGCCTGGCAAGCCAATGCCTATAGAAATACCATGGGAATACCTATGCCAATGCCTATGTCAATACCTATGGAAAGAGTACAACCCATGGGAAACTGTGATCATGGTTACAGGACTGAAAGAAGCAGGTAAGATAGATAGGATGAAAACCAATTTTATTTTTGGAAAGGGCAAGCATTTTGGGAACATATCATCTCAATTTTCAGTGTTCATATGCCTTATCCAGACACCTCATAGTTAAGATTTTATCCTAAATAAGAGCTATACATAAGTGGATAGAAAGTGATGGCGAAAAGCATTGCATCTGATGCCAGGGATATAACGAGCAGTGGCAGTGCTCTTGACAGGAACGCTAAATCATGTCCAGGAAACAGTGGTGATCTGTGCAGCAGGACACCTGTTTACATATGTGTACGTTTATAAACCGTGGAGAAGAACGCTCACCAGGTTGTTAACAGTGACGTTTTCTGACTCAGCGTCCTGTTAGGGGGATGTTGACATTCTGCTCAATGTGAGTGTGGAAGAAAGTCACTGTGACTGCCCTGCTGTCATAGACTATGGCCTAGACTAGTGAGTCAAATGTATGCTTTCACAATGCCCATGGTCTGGAGATCTTTTGCTGTGTCAGGCACACTCATGCCTTCTTCCCTCCTTTCCTCCCTCTTTCCTTCCTTCCTTCCTTCCTTCCTTCCTTCCTCCCTCCCTCCCTCTTTCCCTCCTTCCTTCCTCCCTTCTTCCCTCCCTCCCTCTTTTTTATCCTTCCCTCCTTCCCTCCTCCTTCCTCCCTCCCTTCTTTTATCTTTCCCTCTCTCCTTTTATCTTTCCCTCCCTCCTTTTATCTTTCCCTCTCTCCTTTTATCTTTCCCTCCCTCCTTTTATCCTTCCCTCCCTTGCCCCCTTCCTTCCTTCCTTCCTTCTTCCTTCCTTCCTTCCTTTCTCCATCTTCCCTCCTCATTTTCTTGTGTGTTTCTGAGACAGAGTCTTCCAAACCTCGACTGACCTCCTTCCTTTAATGCCCCTGCTTGCACCTCCTGATTTCAGGTGTGTCCCTCCACACTTGGCTCATACACTGCTGGGCCTTGAACTTGGGGCTTCATGCTTTCTAGGTGGTACTCTGCCAGCTGAATTTCATACCCAGACCTGCACACTTTTTTCATTCTCTCGTACTAGTTCTAGGGGCTTTGTTAGCTTCACACAGCTGTCTTCTGTGTCTTCTCTGCTTCTAAAATCCATGCTCACATCCCTGGTCTTGAGCTCCTGCAGAAGAGACCAACATTGCTCTCCTTATCCTCTCAGTCGCCAACTTCTTGGTTTCTCTGACACAGTTGTTGCCTAACTTATAGCTTCATGGTATGTATGGGTAAGGGAATCTGCTGATAATTCCAACCCTTGGGAAGATGGGATTTGCCCATTACTTAATGATTGTGCTCGACATACCTACCAGGCCTTTCAGGGCAGATACAGTGGGGTGTGTGTAAATGTGCATGTGCATTTGCAAGTTTGGTGTCTGAAGGCGAGCATGTGTGTGCATGTGTTTATATGTGTGCTTGTGTGTGTGCTTGTGTATGTGCATGTGTGTGTGTATGTTGTATATTCTCATCTATACATGTGTGGAGGTCAGAGGAGGACACTGGATGCTTTCAGCTATTACTTTCTATCTTACATTTTTGAGAGAGGCCCTATCACTGAATCTGAAGATGGCCATTTGAGCTAGACTGGCTGGCCAGTGAGTTCCTAGGATGGACCTGTCTCTAGTCTTCAATGCTGGAGTTAGAGGTTCATGCAGCCATGCCTGGCTTTTACATGGGTGTTATGAATTTGAGAAATCATCCTCTCTTGCTTTCATAGCAAGCACTTTTACCCACTGAGCCATTTCCCCAGTCCTAGATTTAAGAGAAAGGGCACTCTATCCCCACAGTCTGCTCATAGCTGCTTCTTTCCTGTTCCAATGCCTAGATGTCTCTACTCCTTTACTAGTAGTTCTTGGTATTTATTAGATACTTACATGTGCACCATAGCACCATGCATCTTAATATAGGTTCTATTCAGTTCAGCCCATGAGAGACACACTATTGTGCCCATTTATAAATAACAGTATGAAGCCTGAGGCATAGGGCAGCCTGTAAAACACATGTAGAAAAGATGACTGTATTCCATATAGCACACATCTAGAATGTTACAGAGCTTTGTTAGGGCTACAGGAGTGTCCCTCCATGTCCCTCAGGTTTTGTTACACACTGTATCTCAACATTAATTTTGTTGGGGAATTCCCCCTGGCCCTCGTGTTGGGGGTCAGGCCTTTGGGAATCATCCCCTATGCCTCTGCTCTTAAATATTTTTTTATTGTCACTGACTTTTGGTGTAGTTTGATCAGAATTTAGGTGGGTACCAGAAGAAATATTGGCTACTGATAAGACTTGTCCTCTTCTCCACTCCTCTTCTTCCCAGGAGCCTCAGAAAACTCAAAATAGCTCTTCTCCCTGTCTTACCTAAGACACTAGTTTAAAATAGCTTCTCCTCTGAGGCAAGGTGGCTTGGGTTCTGGGGCTGACGTGGGGAGAGCGGTCTGGTCTGATCCAGTTAGAAAGCACCTCTTGCCTTGCTGTTTGGCCAGAAAAGTGATACCTGAGCCCAAAGCCGAGTAATTAAAAACCCTCTTAACACCACTCGAATCAAGCATCTCATATGTGGCCTGCTGAGTTTCTGTCCTCTGGGCTTGGGGTAATGACTGCCTTTTAATATCAGCCTCAATTGTTGTTTGAACCTCCAAGGAGCAAACGGAAGGAAAGCAAGACATCTTTTAAAGAACAGCAGCATCAGAAACCTTGAGAAAAATCCACCCATAATGATGTTTCCTATAATTTGGTACCCACCCCCGACCCTGTGCAAGAGGAAATAGCAAACATCCTTTGGAAAATGCTTTGGTTTCAAAGTATCACACCTTTCCTCCCCCAGATAACGAAGTCTCATGTTTACTAAAATAGCTTAYGGTTAATTATGTTTCACCGGGGATTCGTGTTGACTTTGTGCCTGTACACTAGCAAGTCATCACTTATTTAACACACGGGGTAGTAATTTGCCTTTCCAGAGAATTGTAGAATCTTTCTGAGTTTCCCTAAATGGGCTCTTTCCCCCCCCCCCCCCCCCCCCCGCCCCCTTAATTTTATTTTTCTCAAGAGGAAGGCAATATAGGCAGGAATTGGGCCTGGATTAGGTGAGGTTTTTTTTTTTTTTCTTAGTTTTTGAGGGATCATTCACCAGCCACTGGGGAGTGTGTCCATGAAAGATAAAGCCTTCCAGAATTCYTCTTCTTGTGTTTTGTTGTTGTTGTCTTTCTACTCAAGTCAGTATCACCATTATTGTTATTGTTGGGATGGGAAGTGTCCTTTTCTAAGGCTCACATGGTAAAGACATTTTTCTTTAATGTTCAGGTGGGACTTGGGCGGGGGATTAGAGGGTGCGGTCTTCTGACATCATCAATAGATTTGTGATTTGATGAGATTATCGGGCGGAGGTAATAGAAGTGAAGGGGCGGGGCTTGGCTGGAGGAAGTGAGTCGCTTGGGTGTGTCTCTAAAGGATAGAGCATGTCCCTGGCTCCTCTGCTTTCTCACTGTTTCTTGGCTATCACGAGAAGGGCAGTCTCCTCTATGGAATACTCCCACCACTGTGCCATTTTGCTTCAGCAAAGGCCCACTGCAAGGGAACAAAGTAAGTTCATTCCTCCCTGTAAGTTGTCTCTCCTGGGTGTTTGTCTCAGCAATGCAAAAAGGAAAACCAAAACCAAAACAGGACTTGCCATCACCAGTTGTTGCTGTTGTTCTAAAAAGGCCAGGTCAAGGAACTTGGTCAAGGTCACATGATCAGATGCGACCCTGATTCTTCCAGTTCCAAGGCACGCTCTTTTGACTCCTGTGGAACACTCCCCCAGAGACATCCAGTGGAAACAGGTATGGACTCGTGGAGCAAAGTGACAGGCAGCTCTTCCTTTTCAGCCCTGTAAGGCCATACTCTGTCTCAACCCACAGCGATTAGTCAGCTGAGCACACACAGCCTTCAGAAGGCCGCTGCAGCTTYGTGTCACAGGAAAAAGGTGGGTGGTTCCTAATCCTTCGTCAACAAGGGATGGAAATCCTTAGGGCTGGTGCTTGTTCTCAGTGGAGTACACTGTAGTAAAGGCAAAGACCTGTGCCTCCCCCTGGCTCCCAGTTATGATCCCCTTCCAACTAACATGATCAATAAGTTTCATATAGTTAGTCCGAATTGTGATATTCCTCCCATTATGAGCAACAGTGAGGGGGGGGGGAAACTGAGGCTTGGAATGGTCTAAGTTAAGGAGTAACTTGGCCTCACTCAAATTTCCGTTAGAATATTGAGCAGGCAAAACCCCTCTGTTCCCCACATTGCCCTAGCCTTTGTTTTGTTGCTATAACAACACTATAGACTGGGTTGTTAATAAACAATGTGAGTATATTTGGGTCACAACAGAACACTGCAGATTGGGTCATATATAAACAATGTAGATTTATTTGAATCACTGTTGTAAATGTTGGGGAGTCCGAATACCAGGTGGGGCCAATCTCTGAATGCTCTTGTATGCCGCTCTTCTTAATGTCTGCTTTAGACAGATCCTCTGGCCTAAGATAGTCCACAAGAATGGGGCTACCCTGAACCCCAGAAGCAGGGTCTTACTAGAAAGTAGATTCATCTACAGGAAGGCTTTGTTATAGCAATCTTAATTTAGCGTTCTGAGGATAAGAGTCATTCTGAAGAGGTTGTTTGCAAATTGGTTTTCCATTCTTGCCCCACTCTCTTCACCCTTAAAACATTGCTGTTCTGGCCCCATTTTTATTTAGGTATTGATGGGAATGGTTTTCCCTAAAGAGAAGCCAGGTATTCTTTTGTTGCTCCAGTGACAGATTGGACAATGGCTATCACTTCTGTCCCATGGGAGACACAGAAGCAACATAGGAGAGGGGGCAGATGATTCCAAGAATGCTMGAAGGCTTTGTTAGTCACTGGCAGGTAAAGGCTGCRCATCTTCTCCARGATGCGGTGGAGACTGCCTTGTCTCTGCTGTTCTCACAGTATCATCAAAGCATCAAGCTAAATTAAAGGAAATGCTATCTTCCCATGACAGCAGGTGCAAAATTACCGCTAATTACGAATTTGCTAGGTCTAACAGTGACTCTGTGTGAATGATAACATTGCATTCATTAACACAACCATTTAGGGACTCACCTTGACATGTGTGCAAAAGCTCAGGATCTGGTAGACAGTTCGTTTCAAATCACGCAGCGTGCTCTTAGAGAACTATGTTGCCCAGACAGTTTGTGACCCAAACCCTTTATTCAGAGGAAAAAGTCAGATTTGCTGTGTATTGGTGTGTGACTTGAACAAGCCAGTCTTAGAACTGTTTCTTCCTGTGGAATATGAGAGGGACAGAACCACCCATTTGTCAAGGCAGTGCTTCTCAAGCTCTGATGTGCTACCTGAAGTATACCTGATGGCTATGGTCCAGAAGCAAGCAAGAAGAGAACTTGTTAGAAACATAGACTGCACATGAGGACTTGTGCTTCTTTCCTCTATATTGTGGTCTGGGACCATGTTAAAATGCAGATCCTGTCTTAGTAGGCCTGGAATGAGACCTGAGATTGTGCCTTCTGACCTACCAGATGATGCCACACAGCCTTACAGAAGCATTCGGGCTCCAGCAATCCCTTTTCATGCCTATCACAATGGTAGACGATATTTGTGGTTACTTGCCCTGAGCTAGGCATTGTGTATAAGACATCTATCTTATCTGAATTATCCCCAAAGAAGGGATGCTTCCAGAAACACCTAGACTTTTGATAGCAAACCCAATCATCTTGGAGATAGGCAGCTAGGCCAAGGTCTCAGGGGTTAGAGTTGAACCCAGTTGCTTATGGGTCCCAGCATTTGTATGTGCTCAAGTAACATAGAGTTTTGGAAAATGCTTAAACAGTTCTATGTGCTTCTAGATAAAGCATGGTGGCTGATTCCACAGAGCAGGCCAGATAGCTAGCCAATCTGAGTGAGACTGGTTCTAGGCTTTCTTTTCCTGCAGGTTGGCCAGCTCACTCTTACCCTAGTCTCCTTTCTCCACCTACATAGCTTTGTGTCTGCCTTTATGTATATATTTTAAAGTTTAGACTCTACAGTTGAGAAGAAGCACTAGATTTATCTTTGCTTTCCCCACCTTTCATTCTCCTTCCCAGGAGTCCTTTCTCTCCCTCTAGATAGTACTATTCGACTTGCGTGGCCCATATATGCATTGTCTAGATTCTGCACATGCGCCTCTCAAATAGAAAACAGCTACCAGTGAAGGTGAACTCCCCAATGGTTATTCCCTCTACCAAAATGTTGATCCCATCGGAAAGGAATACGTAACATTTGAAAATCTGAAAACAGAAAGAAAGAGGAAATTGGAGCTGGAAAAGTCTGAACTGTATCCATTGCACTAGATTCTGAGAAGACAAGCCTCCTTTTGGGAAGACAGAATTACTAGCTTTCTCTGTTAGCTCCACCTAATTAGCCTAACCCTCAAAAGATTCTGTCTAGGGCAGCTAAAACTTTAGGAAGACAAAAAAGCACAAAGGCCCATTTTGATGAAAAGATTGAACTCCAAATGGTTGTTTGGGGAACTAGCTTAAACTTCTGGCTGGAATTCAAGATGATATTCATTTGCCTTACATATTTAATACCATGCTCCACTTCCCAAGTCTTCTTTGATGGATTTTTTTATTTGTGTGTCTAGGTATTTCCTCCTCCTCTAAATGCTTATTTCTCTACACAGATACACGTGGGAGGATATTTAATTAGAATTGAAAATGTTTTGAGCGTGTTAAGTAGATTCTAAGTGGTAAGTATCATGATCTTTAAATGCTACAATAAGCATTTAATACATGTCTAATTCACTGATGAGTGCTAGGCATGTCTTTGACAAATTCTTAATAAATTGCTCAAAAGAGTCCTTTAGAAAGCATCATTTCACACCACATAACTCTACCTCTGATATTTTTCAACCTTCTCTGTCTGCAGAAATGGGAAATTCTCTTGAACATTTTTCTTAACTGATTCTGATTTACAGGCTCTGGTGGAAACTCCCAGGGACTTGTTGCAATATACTGTAAATGAAATCTGCTAGCTCTACAATTTGAAAAGTGAAGGCTGTGGTCTCTAAGTTTTCAAAAGCAGCCCATTTCACCTAGACAGTGAGTTATGGAATCCATAAGTACACAGAAAGCGTGAGCCCTGTTCTTGGCATGTGTCTTCAAGGGAAAAGCTGCATGCATCTTTCTAAGACTCTAGCAGTGCACATGTCATCTGGAGGGCATTAGTACAAGATTTGCAGCAATTTAGTTCATTGCTGGTGTTAAGGGCAGCAGTGCTTTTAGCATCAAAGAACTCAATAAATTCTGCTTATGCCCAGATCTCAAACTTTGCAATTAAATTTGAGCGTAAGTGAAAGATATTTTGAAAATTAATTATATTTTAAAAGACATTAATTTAAGGAAGTCTATGGCAGTAGATCAACTCTTAAATTATTTGAATGTGGGAAAGAATAACACTGAGTTTGGCAGGATCATTTATTTCCTATTACATGCCCCAAGCTAGATGTTCTAACAAGTTTTGATAGTAAGCATTTAATTTCAGTGCTCTTTATCTGCAGCAAAATATCGGAAAAGAAGAAAGGTACTTAAATTGTGGAAAAGGAGAAACAGAGAGGTTAAGTACATTGAACATGCTCATAACTAATAATGAGGGAATATGGCTTACTTGGTCAAAAATAGCCTTTTGCTTTTTGAATAATTTTAGATTTATAGAAAATTTACTACAATTACTACAAATTAAAATTTACTACAACTTACTACAAATTCTTATCTACATGCAACTTTCTCTCACAAATACTAATATGTTAGATAACCAAGTTTGTATTTGTCGAAATTAAGAAATTACCATTGGTATGTTGCTGTCATGTTAACTCCAGACTTTGTTCTGATTTTATCTGGCTACCTTTTCTTTTACTAGTGCTTTTTTTCTGGCCCAGGATCTTATTCAAGATATTATATTGCTGCTGGGAATATTGCCCAATGGTAGAGTGCTTGACCAGCATGGTTATGGTTGTAGGTTCAAACTTCTGCCCCGGCAAAATACCAACCAACAAAACAAAACAAAAAAATCAATGATACTCATACTCTGTTGTTATATTCCCTTTCTGTTTTCTTTTCTTTTTTCTTTTTTTTTTTTTAAAGATTTACTTATTTTATATATGTGAGTACACTGTCACTATCTTCAGACACACCAGAAGAGGGCACCAGATCCCATTACAAATGGCTGTGAGCCACCATGTGGTTGCTGGGAATTGCACTTAGGACCTCTGGAAGTGCATGCTCTTAACCACTGAGCCATCTCTCCAGCCCTATTTCTGTTTTCTGCTCTGTAATAGTTTATCATTTCTCCACTTCCTTTTTTGTGTGTCAGTTTTGAAGTATACTACTTGGTATTTTTTGTATAATACATCTCAATTTGAGTTTATCTTGGTGTTTTGTTTTCTTGTGATTATACTTGAGTTATGAGTTTTGGAGAAAAATATAACAAAAGTGAAATGTTTTTCTGGTCATGCCACATGTAATCTCATTGTCATATTACCATACTTTCAGTGTAGCTTACTATCTGCAATACTGACCTTTTGCCAGATTTCTAGGATCACAGTTTGGATCAGAGAAGGAGTGCAACTATCGATTAGTGATGTCTGCTGTGAGCACAGGTAATAGTGACTCAGCAGGTATTTTGCATCCTTGATTCTTACCTAAAATCACCACTTTTTTTTGTAGACAAATAGATTCAGTTTGCAGAGCTTTGTGGCACCGTATTTCTGGTCTAGCCATTGTCTTTAAAAAGTTAAACCAAAGAATCTTATCAGTACATAGAATATATACAAGGATCCTTTTGTTTTTCTCACCTAATAGACTAGAAGCATATTGGTCCTTAGGTGATATTTAAGAAATATCAATCAGTAGATATCTCAATAGGTAAAGTGCTTACTCCAAGCTTGATGACCTGAATTCAGTCCCCGGGACCCACACAATGGGAGGGAGAACTGACTCTTGCAATTGGTCCTCTGATCTCGTCATGTGTTTCACAGCATGCTCATTCCTCCGCACGTTTGTATATACACACACAGACACACACAGACACACACAGACACACACACACACACACACACATACACACACACACTAAACACTAAATTACCACCCAAACAAATAAAATGCAAAGGTTGAAAAAATTAACACCTAGCCACAAATACAGAAGAATCAGTGAGAAAGAGCAAAATGATCAGATTATTACCATTATCAACCTCAAGCACAGGGGCCTGAGATTGAAGACCCATCTCTGAGTCTTTAATATCCTAAAACCCTGCTTGTATCTGCTGCAATCTTTATTAGTCACAAAAGCTGAAGTACCTACAAGTTTCCTACAGGAGACCACCAAACGAGCCCTTTTCGATGCAGAAACTCATGACAGAAYACTTTCTATCCCACCAAAATGTGTTTGGTTATTATGGATTTTTTTCCCACAAATTGTATGCTTTCAAAAATTTACTCATGTGAGAACTGTCCGTAGGTGATTCTGATGCTTTGATTTAATTGGGAATCTGTGTTTCCCGACACAAAAGGTTCTTGCCCTCAATTGGTTTTTGATCTATCAATAAAGGTACTAACAGCCAATTGGCTAAGCGTGGGAGTTGCATGGGTAGAATCAGAGATGGGGAAGAAGAGACAGAGTAGTGACAGGGGAAAAGCCAACCAGCCATGTGGCTTCTTCCCCAACTGGGCCTAGGGTAGCAAGGAAAGGTTTAGGAATGCCCAGACATTTTAAGTTAGCCAAGACATTTTAAGAATAATTGGTGTGTGTGTGTGTGTGTGTGTGTATGTTTTCTATTCATGGATCCGAGATAGCTCCTGGACAGGTGCATGCATGGGACCAGCCAAGAAAACAAAGTGGTACAGACAAAACTGCATGTTACAGAGAACAATRTAGAAAGTCACAGCCATTTATTAGTCACTGAGCTGTATGCTGGCTTCACATCAGCCAATGAAGCATCTGTGATTACAGACCAAGTGCAGCTTATAACCTGGTGCAAGGAGACAATGCAAAACAAATCAACATAATTGTGTAAAGCATTGGAAAGTGTGGACATAGAGTGCTTTCCACAAAGGGAGGAGAGAAGGAATGAAGAAGCCCAGGGAAGACTTGGCTGAGAAAGAGATGTCATACCGAGAAGGYTACTTATAAAATGTCCACCCAGAGGGAACTATTTGTACATAGGCCCTAAGAGGAAAGAAYTGGAAAACACATAAAGCTAGATTTTAGTAGCCAATGGAGCAGTGTGCTGGATCCTACCTGTATCCATGAGACACTCTTTCAGCATCCCTGAGTCTAGGATGGCTTTTTCTGGCACATTACATCATCAGATTGAGCATGTGTGGTGGTTTGAATACGCCTGGCCCAGGGAATGGCACTATGAGGAGGTGTGGCCTTGTAGAAGTAGGTGTGTCATAGTGAGGGGTAAGCTTGGAGACCCTTCTCCTAGCTGCCTGGAAGTCAGTCTTATTCTGGCTGCTTTGGATCAAGATGTAGAACTCTCTTCTCCTCCAGTACCATGTCTGCCTGCACACTGCCATGCTTCCTTCCATGATGATAATGAACTGAACCTCTGAAAGTGTAAGCCAGCCCCAATTAAATGTTGTCCCTTATAAGAATTGCCTTGGTCATGGTGTCTCTTCWCAGCAATGGAAACCATAACTAAGACAACATGACAAGGTTGTGGGAGTCCAGGAGCTTCTGTGAATGGGGGCTATTCTTCAGTGGGATAACTCAAGGCTGGTTGAGTCCTCTGTGGGACCGAAATTTGATTGCTCATTGTGACAAGCTGGTCAATAACACACTGTATCCTGGGTTCCTTCCCTTTGCACCTCCTCGTTCCCTTGTCAGTTTCTTCTCTCTCAAATGTCTTGGACTCAAATCCTTGTCTCCGAGTCTTATTGGGATGGATTGAGTCTGTAACAGATGGGAAAGGAGGGAGGAAGCTGTATTGGAAAAGCTAGCTTGGACCGTGGGTGGGCAGGGCTCTGGCAAGTTTGGAGTTTGATTTCATTCTAAGGCCCAGACACAACTAAAGGCTTCTAGAAAGGAATGGCTTGACTGACCTTAATCTTCAAGGGATGTTCCAAAACCAGGCTACAGGCATCTAGAAGACATCCCAGTGACAAGATGTTTGAACTCCTTAAACAAGCAAGATCCACAGAAGTCATCGTGTGCTCATGGCCACACAGTAGGACAGATCTGGCTCTACTGCTCACTGTCTTGTGACCATGCTCCCCTAATATCCAGGACTCAGTAGATGCTCCCCCTCCCCATACACTTACGGAGGCTTTGATAAYGGCATAGAGCAATTTCAACCAACACAGAATTGGATAAGGAATGCAAAGTGAATTTTGAATTCAACATCGTGCTGTAGAGGAATGCACCAGATAATTACCATAACATGTTAGACAGCTGAAATTGTAGGAGAGAGAAACAGTTAAGACACTGGCCTAGTTATTAAGTGTTAAAGACACCAAGGGGTTTTTGCTTCGTTGTTAAGTACCGGGATAGGGCATGCTAACCATTTGCAAATATTTGTAAAGGTGCAGAGAGAGTAGAGAGAGAAATTACTTAGCTTTAGAGCTGTGAGGGAAGCTTGAAGTAATGAGGCGGAACAAAAAGGGAAATATTATTAGCTGGAGAGTGGGAAGCAGGGTCTCTGGGATGAGAACCAGTCAATTGTATTTACACACAAACCCAATTGTCTGAGCAAGCCTTATGCAATGAGAGAGAGAGAGAGAGAGAGAGAGAGAGAGAGAGAGAGAGAGACCCATGGTGTTAGAAAGCTTGATGGCAGTGTGAGCCTCCTGCATGTCTTGAAGCTATTTTCTCATATCCTCCCACTTTTCAGACACATTTACTATGTATGCGAAACACAATTATTTTACAGCAGTAGGATGTGTCGTGCAGTTTGATGTTTTCTGACTAAGCCAAATTTTTCTCTCATGAAGCAGAGTGGCTAAATAATTGGACTACAGACCAACTGTTCTCTAATTATACTCCCCTCCCTGGGTGTGTAGCATCAAATGAGTATGTATTACCATTGGTAATGATTTTTACGGTTTTTAACATTTGGAAAAATTTGTACTCCGTGGGTGTGGGTGTGGGGTGGGTATCGAGGATTGATCCCAGAACCTTGCACATGCTAAGCAAGCACCCCATCCCTTAGCCCCTTTAATATTTGCATAATTTTGAACTTCAAAGCAGCCACACCATTGAATAGTAACTGGAAGATACATTTTTTTCTACTGTAATTTTGGACAGTTGTGCTTACAAAGAAACAGCAGAAATGAATGAAAGCAGAACCTCGCCCCTGTTTTATATCCGATGTTACCAGTTGATCCTGAAGTGGCTATTGCTGAATATGATTCTCTGCTAATTAAAATCATTTATTTTTTTTTAATTTTATTTGGATCGGTCAGGTCCAGCAGGAACCGTTTCATAGCCTCTTTGGAGTAACTGCAGCTCACCCACTCAAGGAAAGGTCCTGGCAGTTCTCATAGAGAGGTAGGTCCTTTGAGGATAGATGCCACAGATCGGGCTACAGGAGTTCCGACTTGCTGGCTGGCCCCCTTCTCCGTGTTGTTTGAAGTGTCATAGTTGAAAATAACTTCTTAGCACACTGTTTGCATTGTCTTCCATTAGGAGCCAGCTAAATAGCAGCTAGCTATAATTATGTCTCCCTCAGATGATGTTGGTTTGATTGAGAGCTGGGTTGAAAATACCGTCCGCATTATCATCTGAAAAAGGCACAGAAAGAGCCCCGTGTTCAAACCACAGAGTGAACCCCGGGACCCAAGCGGTTCTAAATGAACCAACAAAGTGCAAAAAAGGCAAGTATGTTTATTTGACCGCAGATCCATCGAACCATCACTTTGATGAATGCCAGCACATTTATCATCGGCACTAGGAATTACTTTCCAGTGCTTCTTGGTTAGGGCTGTTGTAACTGTTAGGAGCAGAGGTCCATACAAGCTAGTGCGAATAAGAAAGGGAATTTATTGCAAGAGTACAAGTCCCACAGGGGCTGGGCCAGAAAAAAAAATCACTAACCCGGGTACCTGGCCTTTCTACCTTTCTCTGTAACTCCCTCACTCCCTGGAGAGAAATTAGCTCTCCTTCCTTCTCTTCTTAGTGTGGACCTCACTGCCTCCATCTTGAACCACCTCATGTAGCCACAACAGTGCGTGGCAGTTACAGTTCAGCTAAATTCTGGGGCTGATGGGGCCACTCTGATGAGCTCAGTTGTCCTGGACAGAGAACTATGTGATTTAAATAAGGTTGTCAGGCATCAAGTCTATGGGATTGTGTAGATTCCAAAGGCTTTGCTACACTTACTGTCAGGTGATGGCTCATGGATTCGTTTATTTATTTATTCRAGTGTCATGTGTCAGGCATTGTGGGTGCGAGACAAAAGATTTACTGAAGAACAAAGCAGACGTGATCTTTGTCCTCGTGGGACAATCTAGAGTCAAGATATAAAAAGTAATTGAGTGGGGATAATAAAAGGGGAGAGAGGGTGGAGGGGGAAGGGGGGAGGGGTTCAGGGGTGGAGGGGGTGGAGAAATGGCTCAGATGTTAAAAATACTGACTGCTCTTTCAGAGGTCAGTATTTCTTTCAGAGTTCAATTCCCTGGAACTGCTTGGTTGCTCATAACAATCTTATACTGGGATCTGATGCCTTCTTCTGGTGTGTAGGCATACATGCAAGTAGAATACTGTATACATGATAAATAAATAAATCTTTAAAAAAAAAAGTGAGAGGGACTACTGAGAGGAATGTCAGGGGAGGGAGGGAAATGGCAAGGACTAGGGGAGGTGTGATATCAGAGCTTGGGAATGGTGCATCTAAGTTGTTACTTGAGCCCAGGAAAGCAACTGAAGGAATTGCATGGACACTGGACGCTTTAATTATGAGTTGGCTTCTTCTTCTTCTTCTTCTTCTTCTTCTTCTTCTTCTTCTTCTTCTTCTTCTTCTTCTTCTTCTTCTTCTTCTTCT
>BDUI01002395.1:78845-92773 GCA_002335545.1 Apodemus speciosus | reverse complement strand
AAAAAAAAAAATCCCAGGGAGTTGCTGATGGCAGTCTGAACATAGTAATGAGCTGGACACTTGACAATCTTTAAGATGATAAACTTCTATTGTGTGTGTTTACCATGACTAAAGAAGGAAAAGGGAATTCTGGGATGGACACAAGAGCTAAGCAGTCTCCTGAAGATCTGTGTCAGTCCTGTGGAAGAATTCCTGTGATGGCAAAGGGATGAAGCTGCAATCTAGGTAATAGTCATGAAAGCTACCAACGCCCAGCTCTCCCGCCAAGGCACCCACTAACTGGATTTAAACTGGTCCTTGTTTGTCCTTCCATCCTTTCTAGAACTGGACAGTTTGACCTCTTTGTGGTCGACATGGCCTCCTGGTGTAGCCCAGGGCCCCAGGCACACCTGTGTTGTCTCCAGTTTTGTACTGTTCAAGCTTTGGGAATCTTTCCCATTCAGAAGGCCCACATTTTTTAATGGCGCTTGATATTAGAACATGAACATAACTATTTTGTCCCTAATTCACTGGAAGTCTGGAAGCGGATAATGTAGAAGTTATTATATGTTATGTACTACCACTGAGTGCAGGTCCCACTGCGAAGCTTAGGATGCGGATGGAGAGAACACAAAATGAACAAAGCGTCAGGTAAACACCTGTACCCCCAAACACAGTGGGAGCTTCTCGTCGGATGGAGATGCACAAACTTGCTTACTAATTTGAACTCTTGGGCCCCATTCTTTTATTCTCAAGCTYGGATGATGGCAGGTAGGTGCGAACCAAGTAGAGGTACCTAGGATCAATATAGCGTCTGCATCACAAAGGATATTTTGCCTCTCTCTCCAGTATTAAAATTCCTCTATTTAGCGATAACTTACGACAGTTTGCTTTTGTGTCTGGAGACTAAAACACAGAGAGAGTGCAGTGAATTCAGTGATTTTCTAAAAATTGTTCATATCTTGCTAGCCTATAACACCCTTTCAGTCCATTTTGTATATTTTAAATCACACACTCTTTGCTTGTGTGATATGCAACACTTCTTCTGACAATAGACAATGACTATTTTAAGTATACATTTCAGAGTTCTTTCCAAGAGAACCACTGAAATAAATCTCAGCCACTTCACCAAATATTGTCAAGCAACCAGCTTTTACGCAGCACACTCAAGAGTATCTAGACCCCATGAAGACACCACTCACCCAGGAGTACTATTCTGATCCACCTTCTCTGAGAAGGTGACATCATCAGTATCTGGTCGAGTAACTGAATATCCCCAACCATTTCAGACTACCTGTAATTGCAGAGAAATCTTGCCTCAGTCTCAAAATTACTCAAATGTAGATTGAATTAACTGTCTTTGACTAATTAATTCATCTATATCCTATTTGTGCTGCTTGCATTTCTGCACTGTTGACACCAACTTAAGTCTTCTGTAGTATATAGATCTGGGATGCATACAACCCCCCTCCTCCCRCCTGCCTTCTTTCTGTGCTGCCTTAGAGTTATTTTTCAATGGCTGTTGACATCAGTCACCAAGACAGTAACTGACGTGATGGCAAGGAGTCCATTTATCTAGTTTCTGTTATTCCTTGCACCCAGAATTCTCACAACTGGCCCCTGCCAAGTATTTGTGGTATGGATGAATGAATGAATGGATGGATGAATGTAGCCTGACTTACATGTTTGGAGAAATGTTGACTCTGTGAAAATGCTCCCCACAGAAAGTGGTCACCACTGTCCCTTTCCTGGTAACATGTGCCACAGTAGAATAACTAGCCCCACATCTCACTAACTCATGGTTCAGCCCTGTTCTCCATAGTCTGTTTCCTTAAGGAAGTTATCAATTTGCCCCTGCATTATTCCCCAGACACTGGACTACTTGTAAACCATTGTTTCAACCTCAAGTTCAGTAGGGAAAACCAATTGAGTCTTGTAGAAACCCCGATACCCTAAGAGTGTACTTAGCGCTCCTCCATACCTCATCAGTACTGTCAGCTGTGGAGCAGGAGAAATGAAGCCTTTAGAGTTCAGGGTTGATCTCAAACCCCATTTGCATTGGAAACAAAGAACAGGTCTGTGTTTCATTGTGAGTGCATAATAGAAAGGAAAGGACTGTAGTTTATGTTACTTGGAGTTGATTTAAATTTTTATGAACCCAATACCTCTGAAAGGCAATAATCAAACGAAGGCACGGTAATTATTTTCATTTGAAAACATCAGAATGAGACCTCATTACATTCTGGTGAGTGACTCAAGAGCCAGGGTGGGCAGGCAGAACATCACGGTTCCATTTTGAAAATAAATGTCTTCAACTCTTCAGCAAAGTCATGGGAAGAAGTAAGTACTGAGCCAGAGGTGACAATTTTCAATCACTTCCCCCCGTCCTTTTAATTAAGGGTGTCTTAGGATGGCGGAGTGTGCTGGAACATGCATATGTATCTATCATAAACAAGATGTATTTTTCAGAAATGGATTTAGGTTTTGGCACCAACTTGATAGGAGATCAAAGCACTAGTTAGCATCAGAAGGATTTAGATACATTTGTCATAGGCAGCTGTTATGCTAATCTCATTTATGCAGTTGTCAGCTGATAGACTCTGATGAGCCAGCTGAGTGGGAAAATCATTATTCTATCCCTATTGTGGTAAGTGTTATTTATTACTGTCAAATGGTATTAATGTTTGATTCAGAGATGGGGAGCGGGCACCATCTACATGGAGTTCATCCATTCATGGTCATCTGCAACAAAAGGAATCGCTGAATTCCAGCCAAACGAACTTCATTTCTGGGTGAAAAAAGAATAATGGATTTAATTTGCATATGTTTTAAAAGGGTAATGAAGTAATATGATGTTTATCTTGGTTGAAGAGTGGTAATTTTCCTTGGCGGGACTCCAGCCTTGTTGGAGCCATTGTGAGGCGTTTATGTTGGGTTGGTATGGAAGGACTTTTCAAAGCAGCAGGTGCATTGGGGGTGGGGTGCGGGGGCAAGATGATTTATTCATTAGGCCAAAAATGAGCAATCTGGACATCTATTTTTTTTCTTCATCTTCCTCAGAAATATACTTGTGACTAAATCCCCTCTTTTCCCCGTGATGGTGATAGCCTCTGGTTTTCACATTCTTTTTGTGGCCTTTGACAGTTTAATGATGTGAAATTCCTAACCTGTCACTCTTCTCATTTCTGCTCCCCCCTTTTGTTATGATTGGATTTACTCTTCCCTCTCTGTCCACACGGCTATCTGGTGTTTTGGAATGGGGTATTGCTTTCTAGTTATGGTAAAGCGAGGAGACGGTTCAGGGTGGTAACCAGCGGTAGCAGGCTTATTCTCAAGCATTTTGTTCAATTAACTGCTCAGCTGAGCTCGCGTTCTTACAAATGATTCCCCTCTGTTTGGAGACTTGCAGAGAGCCGTTCCCCTTCCATACAGCTGCATTGGTGAGTGCTGCTTTGGGTTATTTTTCTTGTGTTAAAAATACTGATAACCTAATTATAGCGTCTCCCTGTTCCCAAACGCCTCGCTTAATGACTCATTAGTGCAGTGAGAACACTTTCCATCGTTTCCTAAATAATATCTCGTTTCTAAGGACTTCATCTTCTTCTTTTTTTTTTTTTTCATTTTTTTTCCCTCTGGAAAAAAATAGCTTGACTCAACATATTCAGGAGACTTTGGATTTTGCTGATTGTCCCTATTTCTGTAAGGAGCTGGACACTTTTTAGGACCTAGCTCTGTATTTCTTTTAGAGTTGATTAAAGTGGGATCAGATGCATTGGTATTTTGGAAGCAAGATAATGGGTCACAGTTTGAGAAACTCCTTTGTGTTGGTTATTGTTGTGATAAAGTCCATGACCAAACACAGCTCAAGAGGAAAGGGCTTATTTCAGCTTGTTTGTTCAGATTACAGTCCATCCTGAAGGGAAGTCAGGTTAGAAACTGAAGCAGGAATCGGGAGGCAGGAATTGAACCAGAGGCTGGGACAGGATGCTTCTTACTGACTTGCTCTCTGTGGCTTGCTCAGTCRACTTTCTTATACCACCAGGCCTACCTRCCCAGGGTCGCCTGGGTCCCCCCACATCAATCATTAATCAGGAAAATGCTCCCTAGACTTGTCTACAGGTCAATGTAATGAAAGGTATTTTCTTTGTTGAGGTTTCCTCTTCCCAGATGACTCTGGCTTGTGTTGAGGTGACAAAAAAAAAAAAAAAAAAAAAAAAAAAAAAAAAAAAAAAAAAAAAACACTAGTGAGGACTCCATGAACCTGAAGCTGCCTTCCTTCTCAGCCTGCACTGAGGTACCTTCATAGACATCAAGAATCTTTCATTTTGCGACTCAATCTACCGTCTATCCCGAGGACAGTGTAATGCCTGGTACAGCATTTATTCATTTATAGAAGTAGACTCAAGAAGCAGGAGTCTAGTTGTTGCACAGTGTTGACAAACTTTCCCTCTACAGGGTTGGGTAGTATCCGAGCCTTTGTGGGCCAGCTGGGCCTCTGGTGGAATTATCCAAGTTCTGATGTTAAATGCAATCCCAGTCAAACCTATACATGAGTAAATCTTGGTTTAAGGACGCTGAGCTTTGAACTTTATATGAGCTTCACAGGTGGTGAAATATTATTTTTTTTCTTTTCATTTTCCCTCCAACCAATTAAATACATAAAACATATCSTTACTTCCCAGACCATACAGACACGGTGGCTGGATTTGACCCGAGATCCCCTAGGATCTCACCTCTCTGGCTTCACCCCTTCTTCTTGCTCTCATTCACTGTTCTGCAGCCTTGTGCATCTCTTCTGTTCAGTGCACATGTTGGCACTGTTCCTGCCTTGGGTCCTGTGTCTTGCTGTTCCTTCTTCCCAGATCACTTTTTACCAACCCCAGATGTCCCCACGGTTGGTTTCCTTCTCATAAATTGTTTGGGCACAAACTAAAATGCTACTTTTTCATGGGGTCGTCACACTGCCCTCTGTACCAGTGGGCAGTAAAAAAACTCATGCCTTTATATTTGTTTGTTTATAAATAAATACTTGCCTTCTGGGATGTTAAATTCCTTGACACCAAAGTAATTTACCCTCTTCCTGAGTCTGGCTTTTCATTGCTTAGCATTGCTGCTAATACATAGAAAAGGTCAGTCACAGCTCACCGACTAAAGAGAACTGGTAAGAGGGAATGGGATGCAGAAGAGTGTCAAACAGAAGATATGCCCTGGCATTCTGGAAGCCATTTTGTTGTTACCCTCCTAAATCAGAACCAAGAAGTAAGAGAGCAAAGATATTTAAACACAATCATGCCACAGACATCACTTTCTGGGAGCCACAAGGGGGTGGAGGCCATGTGAACCTGTGGAGGCATCTTAACATAATGTAGACTTTGTACTGAGTGCCGGATCTGTAGAGAGGTTAGAGGAGACTTGGCCACAGTTCAGGGCTCTGGGTTAGTTGGTTCTGTTGGTCTTCTTGTGGAGTTTCTATCCCGTTTAGGGTCCTTACAGATTAAATGGTTTTTTAACCACATTATACTTTCTTCATTATCCTTTGGCTGTCTATAGCAAAAGGAAGGTAGACTAATGGGTAAAATGGACATTCTGGTATCTGGGGCAAATGAGAGAGTGCCAGTTCCCCAAGAAGAGGCTGCAATTCACTGTTACTCAGTTTCCCCCTCAAGGAGAAGAAGAGAGGAGGCTCTGGGTTGGCAAACTCACAGTGAGTTTTTGCTGCTGCTGCTGCTGCTGTTGTTTTGTTTGTGTTATGTTTTTCTTTTTTCTTTTTTGAGAAATGAGAAACTAGGATTTGTAAACATTAGCATCAATTTTACATTTTGAAGATGTGTAGAGCTGGAGTGGAGGGCCAGATCTGACCCATACTCTGCTGCTTTTGCTTCCTTGGTCTAACCTGCTCCTCTTCTATTAGAATTTGCTCAAGGGACACTTCTTTGTGCTTTCCCTATACCTTGCAAATCYTATGACTATCTACATGTGGGCTGTAATTCCGACTGGACTCCTCAGAGCCTCCAACAGATAATTAACTGCTTGTGGATAAGGATTAGAATCAGACTGTTTAGCCCATGCTGTTTAGACTCTGGGCTCAGCAGAAGTACATGGAACTCATCACTGTGGTAGATGCGAGCATGGCGTTGTCAAGGAAACCTTACAACATCCCCTTCCATGGAGCTCGACTTATGTTTCAGAAAACTTTGGCTTCTTCTGGACGACCTATGTGTGCATGCACATGTGTGTTTGTGCACATGGGCACATACATGGTTTTTGCATCATATCTTAGGCTGATCTTCCTTTACAGTGGGTGAACCTCTTTCAGCTCATGCTCACCTATCTGCTTTATAACAAGTGTTTTTTAAAAGGACCCCTTCTCCTCCTCCTCCTCCTCTTAYTCTTCCTCCTTCTTCATCTGACGAGATATAAACAAATAAACACCAACCATGTTTAACTTGATATTTTTCTAGGGTGTCTTCTAGTGAGTTAGTTATGGGAATGGGAAGGAGTGAGCATGTAGCCTTCTGTCTGTCTTGTTGGTTCATGCTATGCCTTATCACACTGTCTAGGGACTATACAAAGGATGGATAGACAATGAGACATTCGGCCATGTCAATAGACTTAGAAAAATAAACCATTAAAAGTGTCAAGTAAGTTGATGAGATATGCTACAGGTTTTTCTTTTGAGAATGAAGACTGGTATTTGAGATTTTAGCTGCCTTCCTCTGCTTCTAAGTTAACTGCTAGGGTTCCATCTTAGAGCAGGGAATGGAAGTAAGCTGGAGGAAGCTGGAATTACATCCCATTATAACTGACACTTCTAGGATTCATCTTACAACTTGCGATTTTAATTCTGGCGAAAATGTATTTAAAATTATCTCTTGTCACCATCTCTTATTAAACATAATGAAAGCTGATGATATTCTAATAACATTAAACTGTTTTGGTAGTCACTGAGGTTCGTATGAAAAGACTATTCAAGCTAGGAAAATAGTGTATCATTTCTGAAAGAAGTATTTGGGGAGCGTTGAGAAGCTGAGCATTTCATTCATCGCACACACTACATTATCCCTCACACCAGTGGGTAATTTAGAAGATATTCTCCGTGTTAGATATGTTAATATGCAATTAATGGGGGGAAATCAAGGGCATTTTAGCAAAAGGAATGAGAAGGATAGATCACTTCACGGCTGTTTGTTGTCTGTGTTTCTGGGCGATGCAATGCAGGCTCTGAAATATCTTGTGCATCCAGAACTTGGGAGATGAAGTACCTGATATAACTAGGTCATTGCATTTACAGAGTGGGACATAAGAGTTAGATTGGGAGAGTGAGAGACAGGGAGCCCTGGAGGGTGATTATGAAGCCTCCAGCTCTCCAAATGTGTTCATCCCCAGCTGACAGCAATGATCTCAGCCTGACAGCTTTTGTGGCCCTGATAGCCAAGGGAGATGGTGTTGGGAAACACCKTGGTCCATTTGTATAGGCATGCATATGTCCCACCGTTCAATCGATAAATATTTATTTAAAAATCTACTGGATGCTAATCGCCAAGAACACAATACTAAAATTTCAGAAAAAAAAAAAGAAAACACATCGATGATGAAAAGATCTGGGCTAAAGATGTAGCTCGGTAATAGAATATTTGTGTACAAGCCCTGGGTTGGGCCCTAGCACCACAACAAACAAACAAACAAACAAACAAGCAACAAAATAAAAAACTCCAAACGCCTAACATAATACATCTCAAGCCCAGGATGTCAGCCTACCCCTGCAGTTTTAGAGCTTAGGAAGCTGAGGCAGGGGATTAGCAGCCCTGTCAACAAACAAAACCAAAACCAAAACATTTGGCCAGGTTGTAATTGTAGCCCTGGAGGTAGAACCTTCTACTGCAAGTTGTTTTACCCCCTTACTCTGAAGGAGTAGCACCTCTTAGAATCACAGCAAGGGAAATATTCCAAGCATGGACTGCATTAAATACAAGACTGGCATGAGTTAGATGCACACTGCCCTAAGGAGGAAAGAATTCTTGTAGCTTCCTGAGATAACTTTTACACATCAGAAGCCCCCTCTACCCACAGGCATTTGCGTTCTCTCTCTTGCATCCAGAAGGATCTGTTTTTTTTTTTTTCTCCAGGAAGTTACAAAACATTAGTCCTTAATGGTCATGGTCCTAAGAGTTGTTTGTTTGTTTGTTTTAAACTTAAGTTCCTGCTATGAGTTTTAAGCTTGGGGATGTCTGTTGAATGCATGTATCTTACACCCACACATCTTTTCCAAACCGTTTTTGGTCTGGTTGGGTTTCAGAGGCCAGAGTCTGTGTGTGCTAGGCAGGCAAGTGCCCTGCCTCTGAGCAACATGCCCCTCATTGGAGGTTTGAGAGAGCCTCACCATGTCTTCCAGGATAGGCTTTGAACTTACTGTATTCTGGGGCTGGCCTCAAACTCATGACATCACAGTCTCTCCAGGGCTGCAATGATAAGTATGCACCCCCACACCACTCTCTTTATGATGTTCATCAACAACGTTTATTCTTGAAGTTGAAAAATGACATCATCCACAAAACTTCACTTGCAGTTATTCTCAGTCCGGATTTTCCCTCCTTTCATCTCTACAGTCAAAGCATTCATTTCAGAGTTATTAACTTGTTTTTGTTTGCTTGTTTGTTTCACTTAAAAAGTGCGTTTCTTTTACCCTCATATTTTTTTTAACCATGGGCAATTTTAATCAAATATAAAAGTAATGTAATCTCTGTGTATCTGTTATCAAGTGGGACAATGATCAACCTCGTAGTCATTTTTACTTCTCCCAGATGTATCTGGCTCCGTCTTCTCTCTGTGCCCCCCAGTTTCCCTCAACACTATCTTCTGTCCTTGCATGCTGACCCTGCTTGCTGGCATCCTCCAGTTCATTAATACTTACCATCTTTCACTTTCGACTTTAGCTCTTATCATTTCAGTGTGAGTAACTTTGTCATTAGAGTGCTTGTCCAACCCTTAAAATCTCCTTCTGTGTATCTTACCATCCTGAAATGTTTCTATTTGAACAATGACTTGCTAAACTTATGAGCATTTTCATAAATGAGTTGACTTTGAGGTGCGGGCCCCCCCCCCCGTCTTTACATTAGGATTCTAATCAGCACGCTAATGAACGGGTGCAGAAATGAACATGTTTGCAAATTGCCAGCTTAGACTTGTCCTTGTTTAACTAAAAGCTTTACCTAAAAGCAGGGCTTAAAATACTGAAGCCGGTAAAGCCCCCTTCCATCCTTGGACATTTCTTGTTCCTTAAGAGCTTAGGGAAGTGTCTCCTCTTTGTTGACAGGTTAGGTTTAAAACAATGGMACAGGGCTTATATCATCATACAAAACAGTCTTTCTCCTAATATAGTGTTTTAAACTCACTTCCTCAGGCTTTAAAAATATTCTGACTTAGAATGAAGGCTGTTAAGACACGATTACTCCATCGTGTGTGCAATTGGCTTTGGTCCTGTCTCCTTAATTGGGCTCAGTCGATTTCAGAGTTTCCTGTGACGTTTCTATCCTACAGCTGTCAACCCAAAGAAAGAATTAATATCAATAATCCAGTGATCGGATTTAATCTGTAAGATTAGTCATCAACTAAGCTGTAGAGATGCTGGCTGAAAAGAAAGCCCTTGTCGATTTTACGTTCTCACGCGATAGCGCAGGGTGTCTATTCATGCAGATGTGTAAAATCGCACATTCACCTGTATTTTATTGCACGCTTTGTGTTTTAGCAAACAATGTAAACCATTGTGCTAAAAAGAGGCTCCCTTCTCCCCAATGGCGTCTTGTCGACTCTTATTTCATTTCTCACATATCCAGAGCTGCTTTAGCTGCTACTGATTTTGGTCCTTAGAGGCTTCCATTTTTGTACGTTTGTTTTAACAAGCATTGATTGATATGCTGTTCTCTCAATTACTAAGGCATTGCTTTCTTTACTGGAGAGATGGAGAGATAAAGACAGACGGGGGTAGAGCTGGAAACTGAAGCCTCCCATGCCTGGCCTTTTACAGCGTTTCTCTTTCTGCGTATTCAGACCCTCTCTGTGCTATGCTCATGGCTTAGCAGAGGAGGGGGAAGAAGGAGAGAACACCTTCATGGTCATGCTGGTACATGGCCTCTGTGACAAGTGTTGCTTAGTACCTAGCTTTAAGGTTGGGGACACAGTTTGGCAGGGTGTGAGGTAGACCCAGTCTTCTGAAAAGATACTCTTTCTAGGATATTTGTTAAGATATGCTATGGACAAAAGGATCTGTTCTGTTTTGTTTTATTTCTTTTCCAGGAAATTTCAAAGAGTTAGTTCTTAATGGTCATAGTACAATTCAGCATTTTAGGGGTAATGAGAAATCCTATTTTTTTTAAAATGAACTCAGTATGACTTTGTTTAACTCTACAGATTACACCTTCTGGCACATAATATAAATGCATTGGGAACAGGGAACAAGAGACATTTTGCTTTAAGTGAATATCCATTCTCAATGACTTTGGTTAACAAAATGTACTTCATCATCTTAAGTGATTCAGGATACAGAATAATGCTCAGATATAATCTCTTACCTCTCATAACTCAAAGCCCAAGAAAGCCAATTTAAAGAAGGCAGAAATCCATTTATTAACCCATTCATTGATTTGTCCTTTCAATAGCCATTTATTACATCCCAACTTTGGCCCAGCCAGGTATAGGCACTGTTGRAATAATGGTAGAAAATAAAGTCAGAAGTCCTTAGGATAAATTCCTAAAGAAACAGTGGGTGATCTGAATCCCAAAGAGTATGTGGTGTGCAGAATTTCAGCAGATGGTTGTAGAAGGGGGTTCTAACAAAAGCAACCATGTGGAATGGTACAAGAGGAAGACGATAACAAACTCAGGGGATGACAGGTGGACTCATACACCACTGGTCACCATGGATTGTTTCTGTAATGAGTCTGTAATCTTTGTCATTGTGCTCCCACAATAGCAAAGAGCTCTCATCATAGGCTCTTACCAAATGAATGACAAACAGCTCTGCATCCCCACTGTCTACTGTGCTTGAGGCCTGAGAAATGGTACGWGGATGGATGGCTCACAAAGGACCTCTGGCTAGTGATAGAACACTAGTTGGTAATAGTGAACCATTGCAGAGGAGCATGCAGGGGATTGGTGTGGCCAGATTTGAAGTTCAAGATGACTACTCAGACTTCAAGAAGATGWTGGAGCTTTGAGGTCGGGGYGGACAGGAGGCTGTTGGAGAGGATATGAAGTGCTGACTGAGGTACTGTTGGCTGGAGAGGAGAGGATCATGGAGGAGAGATGAATTCTAGTAATGACATATGGTAAAGGAGGGCAGTAGTGGGGAAGAAGGAACCACTTAGAAGGATACCTATATTTCTGATTCAGAAAGTAGAATAGACCCTCACTATAGAAGTCTTCAAATGTATAAAAAAACAGAGACTAGTATAACATGCCCTCATGCAGTTATTCCTAATTTATCATATGTATATGACACACACACACACACACACACACACACACACACAATTTGATTTCATCAGTCCTTGGGTCTGCCCTGGAATGCTTCAATGTGGGTAGCAGGTATCCCATTATTTCTTGCAAGATCCTGAAGGAAGTATCTGTAAGAGAAAATGATTTTTTTAAAAATGCAGCATCCTTAATATACCTAAAAGTCAACTTTAATTCCTTAGCACCAGCAAATGGTAAGTCAATGTTTTGTAGTCTCAAGACAGCTTTTAGAGGTTGATTTGTTCAGATTAGCTTAGAAGCAAATTTCATGCACTGCACTGGTTAGCACAATCGTAGCTTCAGTGATTGTACCCCAATGGTATCATCTATCATGATCTGCTTGCAAATTGGTAGTTAGATCCTGTTGTAACTTTCTCCCTAGAAAAGGAAATCTCTAATGAGTTAGAGCTTACCAGAGAACATGAGACAACCAGTCCAGTAGTTGACAATAAACGATGTGGTTGGGCTTCATTTATTGGTTGGTAAGGGCTTGYTGTTAATTTTGTACAAAATGGTTCTTTGGGGGGGGTGTTTAGATCACCTGTGGYACACTGCTGTTACCATCTTTAGGTAAATGCTTCTGGAAAAATAGAATGAAGAACATCTTTTAGTACTTTTTAAAGCTGAGTACTTTTGGAAAGCTAGCTGAGTCTATATTTTTCCTGGATTTGTGAAAGACTTGTTCCTTTCAACAGGAGTACTTACTAGTTATATGCAGGGCTATGAAAGAAATCTGTGCTTTAGAGATTCTACAGATTGAGCATACCCTTGAAAATCAGGTATTGGGAACATAATCCTCAGTGCAATAAGAGATGATTGGATTAATGTGATCACTGGAATAGACTTGTTTTCACAAGAGTGGATCTAAAGCTTGGTGACTTCAGCCCTCCCTGTTCTCCGTCACACGATGCATTCAGAAGACCCAATGTCTATTAAGCACCTCTATTGTGGACTTCCTGGCTTCCAGAACTGAGAGCTAAATAGTATTAGTCTATTGTTCATAAATTGCCCATTCTGTTAGAGTAGCGGGAGGGAAATAAAGTAACAGAGAGTTGTATGGTTAAGTACTGTCAGAGTTATGTGTCATGGAAGGGAGGCAGCTTGAGTGATGAATTTGTAGCCATGTAGAAACCCAGTTTTCTTTCTGTCATCTGGCTCCTTAGAGGCATTAACAGCCACCTTTGAAGAACTAGCATGGACCGTGTAACTGTGCCTTCCTGTTAGGATACTGATCTTTTAGAGGTTATGTAATTGGTATCAACACACAGTGTGTGTTTGCTCCTGGGATTGTCTGCATCCAGTTCCCATGTTCTTTGGTTTCCTCTTTGTGGTCTTTGCAGGAAGAAAGTTGATCAGCTTGGCTATTGCCTATACATGCTATGTCTATCAGGAAACCTAAGGAAGTCCTTGATTCATCTGAAAGAACCTATTTTCACTTGACCAACACTTGTATAAATATTGCTTTTTTCCAGATCCTTTTCTAAATGTTATCTATAATGGCTCATTTTAACTTTGTTTCAGAGCAGGTTCCAAGCTTATCTCCATTTTACAAATAAAGAAACTGAGGCCTTCAGAGGTCAGGTAACTTGCTCGAGGAAGGGTTGGTAATTTGAGCCTGTCTGCCTGAGGAATGTTCTGGAAGTCACCATAGTCACTAGGAGAATTACAGTGGAGCTTCAGGTCTGCCATGTGGYTAAGTGAGCTGCTTTGGAATGTGACCATGGTTGAGTCCTGGCTTTTAAATTTAGTTACGGTAGAATAAGAACATGCTATTGACTTACYGAAGCCCCAGTTTCATTCAGTGTAAACTGGGGATTACAACACCAGTCTTAGAAAGTTGTTTAGAGGATACAGTGGAATCGCTACCAAAAACACCTGGCAGAGTTCCTAGGGTGCAATAAATCCTTGAGAGCAATGGTTGCTGGAACCGTAGCATCACTCTACAGAAAGCCAATGACATGGCACATGGCAGACAGTGCCAGGCACCTGCCTCATTTCTTGGYTCAATTGGATGAGTGCAGTTGGCTTGTTGGAAGAATGATTTAYAGTACTGATCTTCACTATTCTTTCATTCGTTTTAACACAGTAGGRACTCAGACAGAAAAGGGTCTGGTTAGTAGTGTGAACTCACATGTGCAAAGATAAAGAAACGCTTTCATACACAGTGCCTGACCCATGGAGGCAAGTCAATGGTAATCACAGGAAGAACCAATCATATACTAACCCTTTTTACATCTACCCCTGCTGGCCTTACTTCCATTGTAGAAATATTTACACTATTGAAGTTAATATAGGCTATGTAAACCAGGGCCCTACTTTTTACTTCCTCAGATAGCTGTTATTCACCACTGAGTAGCACAACATTATCAGTGAGTATGGAGCGCCCTTCATTTATTTTTTATTATTTTTATGTGTCTGTCTTACCTGCATGTACATGT
>BDUI01002395.1:23036-41289 GCA_002335545.1 Apodemus speciosus | reverse complement strand
TTTGTTTGTTGAAGATAAGGTCTCACTGTAGAACCCTGTCTATCTTGGAACTCAAAGAGACACACTGTCTCCCTAGTGCAGTGCTGGGATTAGAGACGTTTGCCACCATTCTTCGTGTGATTGTTCGAATAAGAATGGCCTCAGTAGGCTCATATATTTGAGTGCTTAGTCTTCAGGGCGTGGACCTGTTTGAAAGGATTGGAAGGATTAGGAAGTGTGGCCTTGTGGGAAGAGGTGTATCGCTCAAGATGGACTTTAAGGTTCCAAAAGTGTATGCCATACCCAGTTCCTACCCACCCCACCCTCTCTGCCTGCTAATGGAAGTGTAGCTCTCAGCTATTTCTCTAGCTCTTTCGTGCATGCTGCCATGCTCCCCAACATGACGATAATGAACTAACCCCCTGAAAGTATAGGCAAGCCCCCTATTAAAATGATTTTTTTTTTAAAAAAAGAATTGCCTTGGTTTATGATGTCTCTTCATACCAATAGAACTAAGTGACTAAGACAGCTAGCATATGTTATTTAAAAGCAAACAGACAAACCCAGAATCACGTATGCTGGTGCTTATGTCTATGGTACTTAATGCAATCTACTGTAGTGTTTTTGATAGCTACATTTACTCCACAGATCTGGGTTGTGTATTTCATTGTCATTCCCTGAATTCTTAGACTTCCATGGTTTCTACATTTTAAAATTATTTAAAATCCCCTTGCAAAGAATAAACACACACACAAACACACATGCACACAGACTGGCTTATCCAACTGGATATTTGAATGACAGAATTGTAGAACTAGGTTGCATCTCTAGACTAAGGTAAATGCATAGGAGGTGCTTGTGGTGGTGTTGGAGGGATTCCAGTGCTGTGAGCTCACGCCTGCTGTGCTTGGCTCCTTTTCTCTGTGTACAGGGRTACTCCATGCTGTCTTGGTTGCTCTGGTTGACCCACTCCCACTGGAATCCTCTTTACATTCAGGAGCTCATGTGAGCCCATCTTCCCTTGAGCAGCCAGGGGCTTATGTTGGCAGATTTGGAGCCAGCTTCATGGGCTGTGTGCCTCTCTCCTCTGAGCACGTGCTGTACACCTGCCGTCAGCTGGGGCCCTGGGAGCTGCTGCCCAAGCAGGCAGTGACTGGTACACTCTCAGTGGTGCCTAAGGCCAAAGGCAAAAATCATTGTCTGGTAAGACTTCCAGGATGATGTGTTTATAAAGAGATAAAGAGAGGAGGGGATATGTTCTGTGAGTTTTGGGGGAAGGGGGTGCCTCAGCCTGTCCATGCCAAGGCATCCCTTCTCCTGAGGGACCAGCCACATAACAGTATAGTATAGACTAGAGTTTATTCAGGGNGGGGAGAGAAGGGGGAAGGGAAGATTGCAAGAGGGCAAGAGAGGAACAAGAGAGCAAGGAGGGGGCAAGCAGCCCCTTTTATAGTGGTTCAGACCTACCTGGCTGTTGCCAGGTAACTGTGGGGCGGAGCTTAGGCAGAATGCTAACAATAGAGAACTTATAAAGGTGGCTTAAAGCCTGTCATGAAACCTTCTTAATCGGTTCATTCCTTTAACAGATTTCCAGAGCAGCTGCCGTGAGATGAGAGCTCTGTGACTAGGGTTAGAGGTTCAGTCAATGCATCCCGTTCACTACTAATACCAAGATGGTCAGTAGACATGCCCGCATTGCTTTTGGTTTTATGTCTTGGCAGCACTTTAATGAAAGCTATGTTGTGTGCATGTGTGTGTGTGTGTGTGGGGGGTGGTTAGACACCAGCACAATCATCCTAGGTTGGGTAAAACTTCCTCTAAAGAAACAAATAACATTCCACACAGCCATGGTGACACCAACAATATTATCAGGGTAGAAATGTCAATCCAATCATGCTAATTATTTTTTTCATTTCTGCTTTTCCTGTAGAGTTGTAGTTTCCTCTCCTGCTGAATAGGGCCAAGAAACCCTGTTTCCCCAGGCATGGGTGATTGGCTCAGAATTTGAACCTCTGGCTCCTCATCTGCCTATTAGACTCAGTCTTGCGAAGCTACCAGTTTAGATCAGGACTCCAGTCAGGCTCTTTAAGGCAGCTTAATTGGGGAAGACTTAGGATGGTAGATGTGTGTTCAGTCCTRTATAATAATTAGGTGGAGCAGGCAAGTTTAGGTTACAGAGACAGAATGAAGGTGGCAGATGTGACTAGGAAAGAGAACTCTGAGTCTCCCAAAGGAAACAGAACCGGACAGCTCCCTTCCTGTGGGGATTCCAAGATGAAGAGTTGCTTGTCAGCATGGCTTTCTGAGGCCACTCCCACAAAGCCCAGCTTCCCTTTCTCCCACCCCCACTTTCTCTTTATCTCCCACCCCCTCACCCTCCTCTTCCATCTTTCTAATAACCCTCCCCAACTCTCTGGCTAAAGTAATATTTCCCCCCCCCCTTTTGTACTGTTGAGAAAAAAGGCAATAGAGACACTTCTTGTCATCCTGTCCCCAAAGGCTAAACACAATCCATTCTTGGGAGACATATTCTGTTTGACTCTCTGTCACTTCTCAGATGGCCTGATTGTTTTGGAAATGGGCTGTGCTCTGGCCTGGGGAACCTCTGGGGAAGGCTCAGCTTGGAGGCATTCCTGGATCTATTTGTTCAGCAATTAGATTAGGGGGCTTCAGAAGCAGATACTGGGTAGTCAGTCRCTCCTGAGTGCTCTCTGCTGGGCAAAGACAGAGCCCACAGCARGCACCCTGTAGAACTTTCCCTGGAAACGTGACCTCTCCTCACGGAGGAGTCTATATATTTCTTCCAATGCCCCRGGGTCATGCACTTTAAACCCAGAATTGTACTTTTTATCCCTTTTCAGTAGTTCAAAGTCAGTGAGGAAATTTGTAAAGGTTTCACATTCCAGGGTAGTGGACAGGGCAGGGTAAGAGGACAGACCTGAGAAGCACTGCCTGCTGGTGACTAAGAAAATCCAGAAAAGCAATGTATCCTTCCTGAATCACATGGTCAAACATTTAAAACTTGATTGTGCATTCACTGTTCCATGGCCCATAATAGCGCCTGTCGAAGCTTCCAAGTCTGACCACCTCAATAGTGCAGTTCAGCATCCACGTGCTTGGCCMCAGAAAGCCTCCTTTCCCAAGAGATTGACAAGGGCAATGTCAGGAAATATGAATCAAAGGACAGGGAACCTTCATTCTCCAAGTCCCCGTTGCACGGTTCTCAGCCACTTATCCACCGCTATCCGCGCCGAATGACCAGACAAAACCCTCCCCACCCCCTTGAAGATCYGACTTGGATGGCCCACACCCCCTGAATTCCTGGGCCTCTAAGCCCTTCACAGTCTTTCTGGAGCGCTCTGGCATTTTTGCACAGGGTGCTGAGCAGCAGGGAACTCAGGCTGGCGTTAGGCGAAAATCTGTTTTTTCTTTGTCTTTCTCTTCCCCTCCCCCACTCCTTGCTTTAGCTAGGCGCATTCAGCTGCGTATAAATTAAGCACGTTCTGGTGCTTTTGCCGGTCGCATCTGGGATATTCTGGACATCTCTGGTATCTGCTCTGAATTTATGAAACCAGTAATTTGCTGCTCCCAGCTTATGACACCCAACATTGTCACTGTTTGCTTAGCTGTTTTGGTATCTGATGTTCTTAATGTTAAGGTCAATTTTATTGATACTGAACTTTCTGCCCTTATTTCTTTCTCTGTTGCAGCTTTTTTTTTTTTTTTGAGGCACACACAGAGAGGGTAACTAATCTTAATATCTTGTGTTCACAATTCTATTTAGCATGAAATCAGTAACTGACATATTAATTATAATAATCTGTTAAATATACTTTACCTACATGTTAATTATGGGAGACCATTCTCATTTATTTCTCTGGGTAGCCTATTAATTCAACCCAGATGGTACAGCTTTGTGAGATAGTAACACTGAGCATTTGCAGAATAAATCATGTTGCCAAGATACAGCAGCAAAAATGTTATAACATCTGAATAAGCTTTAGCATGATACAAGCACCAAAAAGCAACGTACCTATTACTCACACACTGGGGCACAGTTACCAAACAGGGCCCGAACACCAAATGTAAAAAAAAAATAATTTTTTTGAACACATCATGGTTTCCTCCAAAAGAATGGATTCTTTATTCAAGCCCAGGGCCCCATAAATAATTCCAGGAGGGGAAAATGGAATCCTGAGGCTGCATGCTCATAACTTAGGGGGAGGGGAAGAGAGGCAGCTGTGTGGCTCTTGAGCATTCTGATATCAAGGCTGGCATCACGGGGAGACATGCTGAAGCGCCCTCCTTCTGCCTCCATAACTTCTTCCTGGAGAATGCAAGCAGAACTTTTGGCTCCATCTTCTAGGGCATCTATTATGGGGTGTTTTCTAGTGGAGAGGCATGTTTACCTCAAAGTGGAGAGGATCTCGTGGTAAAGCCTGAGATACAGTGGCATCTTCCTGGGGGGTGGGGTGGGTAGATCACTGCCCACACATTTCAGCTCAGCAATGACAAGGTCCCTGTCACTTACTCAACCCTTTTCGGAAGAGCCCCTAGTAGTTCTTGGAAACCAGTTGGGGACATAYGGGCTCTGCTTTCTCAGAACTTAGGATCTAGGGGATGCAGTGAAGTAGATAAAGCAAGGGCAGGACCGTGATTCAGGGACTCTACTAGTTACAGCACACAGTCAAGGGTCCCAACCTCCTAGACCAGGAGACTCAGAGCAGCTTCTCAGAGAATTAAGTTTATATCCTGCCCTTCAAGCTGGAGGCTGAAGAATCAAAGGAACTCATCTCCAAACAGCCTGTCACATATTCATGGGACTGAAGGAAGTTGGTGCAAACGGGGCCCACGGCTAGTGAGGGGAGGCGGTGGTGGAGGCTTGAACACCATGATTAGGTCAGCATGTATGGCTGGCTTCTGAGGCTGTTCAGCCAGGCGCTCTCAACCTATGGGTAGCGACTCCTTTGTGGGTCAAAGGATTCCATCACAGGAGTTACCTAAAGATCAATGGAAGACGCGGATTTTTATAGGATGTTTCATAGCAGTAGTAAAATTGTAGTTATGAAGGAAAATAATTTTATGGTTTTGTGTGTGTGGGGTCACCCAAACCTGAGGAACCGTGTTAAAGGGTTAGAGCATTAGGAAACCCGAGAAGCACTGTATTGAGCCCTATGGCACTCAAGCTTTGTCCCGACAGGTCTTAGGCATTGTTAATCTGGGCGTGTCTGATGAGCTTAGGCAAAGAGGGGAGGAGGCTAAGCTTCCATTTTAGAAATTCCACTCTGGATTCGCAAAGGACCACGGGCACTCAGCCGACGCCATTGTTAAGGTAGAGATGGTGGTGTCCTCATCTGGCAGAGAAATGACCTGGTTCCTGGCAACTCTGGGTGATATCTTTCTCTGTTTTTAAAAGCTTCTCCCAGTCTGAGCAGACTTTATAAGCACTCACTTCTTAGGGCTTTAACAGCAATGATTAGAAATGATTAGAAATGATTAGAAAGAGTTTAGGGAAATGACAGCCATGTCCACTGTAGAGAAACTTATCTGAAGGCTTTGGGATGTAGGTTATCAGCATTCAAATAAAAAAAAAATTGATCATGCATGTGAATTTCAGAGGGGATGACCAGAGTTTTGAATGTTAGATCCAGCCTTCATTTGACTTTGAAGAAATTAAGCAACTTTCCTTCTATTCTTTCTTCTAAGCCACCTTCTTTTGCCCAGTCTCTTTAATTAGAAGGTTCCTTATCATGGTTCTTAGCATCTGGGGTGCTAAGTCATGCTGAAAAACAACTTATAAAAGTAAGTGTGTAGGCCTCAAGCCACCAAGTGTCCCTCCCTTTGTCTGCAAGGGCCATGAGAGGAGCGTGAGCAGAGATTTCCAGCTCAAAGACTACTGATTCAGGTTTGATCGCTGCCAYTGTTTTTGAAAACTTATTGGGAAAATACTGGGCTCGGACACATCTGCAGAGAGCTCTGAGGTCACAGCTGACCCCCACCCCTCGCTGGGCTTAGCACCGCCAGCATTCCACGGCCACGACATGGTTAAGAGGCACATCTAACTGGGGAATATAAAATTTTAAATGGCACAGATAACGTCAGCCTGAGTTACTGTTTTCAGAATGACACAGATGTTAGGATAAGGGAGCATAAATGGAAATTAAAGAGAAACAAATTCAGAGCAGATGTCAGGAAGCATTTTTTTTTTTTCATGCGGAGAATCACAAATGTGTAGAATGGCCTACCAGGCTTGATTGTTAAGGCGAAGACACAGGGGACATTCGAGAGCTGATCAGATGGCATGGTGGGGGAATTAAGCAGTAAAAGAGGAAATGAGCTTGCATATGGCATCGGGCTTTTGGGGAGCCCTCCGCGGTGTCCGTGATCTTGTGGAGTTGCTGCTACTGCACTTACCTTGGATCAACACAGAGAATCTCTCTGTTTTCTGTTTTCACACATTGCAACAATCTCAAAATGGTTATTTTCACATCATAATGATGACATTTACAGAGCGAATGAGATTGGGGGAAGGAGGAGGGGAGGAGAGCGTGAACACACACATACACACACACACACACACACACACACACNTGTTTTTGAAAACTTATTGGGAAAATACTGGGCTCGGACACATCTGCAGAGAGCTCTGAGGTCACAGCTGACCCCCACCCCTCGCTGGGCTTAGCACCGCCAGCATTCCACGGCCACGACATGGTTAAGAGGCACATCTAACTGGGGAATATAAAATTTTAAATGGCACAGATAACGTCAGCCTGAGTTACTGTTTTCAGAATGACACAGATGTTAGGATAAGGGAGCATAAATGGAAATTAAAGAGAAACAAATTCAGAGCAGATGTCAGGAAGCATTTTTTTTTTTTCATGCGGAGAATCACAAATGTGTAGAATGGCCTACCAGGCTTGATTGTTAAGGCGAAGACACAGGGGACATTCGAGAGCTGATCAGATGGCATGGTGGGGGAATTAAGCAGTAAAAGAGGAAATGAGCTTGCATATGGCATCGGGCTTTTGGGGAGCCCTCCGCGGTGTCCGTGATCTTGTGGAGTTGCTGCTACTGCACTTACCTTGGATCAACACAGAGAATCTCTCTGTTTTCTGTTTTCACACATTGCAACAATCTCAAAATGGTTATTTTCACATCATAATGATGACATTTACAGAGCGAATGAGATTGGGGGAAGGAGGAGGGGAGGAGAGCGTGAACACACACATACACACACACACACACACACACACACACACACACTCAAATACAGAAAGAGTGTGTGTGGGGGGGGAGGAGAAGGCAAAAGAGAACCTTTGCTGGAACTCTCCACTCCCCAACCGCTATCCCCTTCTTTCTGTATCTCCTGGTAAGGGTATCATGGTGTCCAAGATTAAAGAAAAACAATAAACCAAAAAACCAAATACCACATATGTGAAGGAAGGACACTGAGCGGTCAGCTTTCCCGAGCGAGTCCCTCGCTGAATGGAATTTGAACTGAGGATGGAGACAGCGTTGGGAGATCTAGGCTCTGGAGCCGCTTCTCTTTCTTCTGCTTGTGCCCTCAGAGCAGTCCTGGGGAGACTGTAACCAGGTGCCCTTTAACCGGGTATCACCTGGGGGACATAGCTTATGATAATAGGGACAGAGACAGAGGGAAGCGGCGACCCTGCGTCTCAGGGGAAGGTGGTTGGAGATAAAAAGTAGACTAAAACCTCATTAATCTGGACCGTGCTAATTTAGAGTATATGAATAATTCAGATCCTCTGGCTGGGTTGTAGTTTACCTTCCTACTAGATATGGTAAAAAGGTTTGCTAAGCAAATTAATAGTGTAAACAGGATGGAGGGCAGGGAACATACAGCCTATTTAAGAGAACAAACTGTTTTCACATACTTAGCAGGACCATCTGCATAGGGACAATGAATAGGTCAATTATAAGTAATCTTGGCTTCCTCATTAATCCCAGTCTGCTGCATGTCCATACTTGGCTGGACTTTTTTTTTTTTTATCAGCATTAGCCGAAGAAAATGAACAAGAGTGGACCTTCTTGATAGTTTGGACTTAAGGCACAGGGTTGATTTGGTTACCTGTCTTTTCATAATTTACTTCGGAATCCTATGACTTCAAAGTTATCTAGACAGCCTTTCTTAGACCCTGCTTGTGCCTTCTATCTATTGTTGTTGAGGAGATAGACAGATTAACATGGAGAAGACCGTCCTGGGTAGTCTAGTACAAAGGCAAATGTGGACGGCTTCCCCGGGCAGGTTCATGGCTACTTAGCAAGAACAGGTGCCCCACATTAGCAAGTCTAAATTTAGAGACTCTGCAAATAATTACCCTTGGACTTGGGCAGGCTGCATCTTCTCTCTGGGCACCACTTTCCACATTTATAAGAGGGAATCAGATCAATAGCATCGAAAGCCTTCCAGTTCAACTGTTCCGTGGTTGCTGTTTATTTTCTCAGAGACAACGTCTCGTCAGCGAGAATACATCTAGTGAGGCTTGTGTTGTCTCGACAGTCAGAACAGGCGAATGAAGTGCAAAGCACACCATAGCAACAAGAGAAGGAGGTGGGGGGAGGGATGGATGGAAGGAGGGAGAGAGGGGGAAGGGAGAGAGAGAACCAGAGAGGACAGAGAGGGAGAGGGAGAGAGAGAGGAGGGAGGGGAGGGAGGGAGGAAGGGGAAGGGGTTTGAGAGAAGGAAGAGACATCTGTTGTCACAGGCTGAGAAGTAGCTTCTTCCCATTTCCCTTGGGACATACTCACTTGTCCTGCCCCCCCCTCCCCGCCCTCACCCCCCCACCCCCGGCCGACCATCCTCACCCACTGCCACCTTCGTGCCCTTCCCCCTCTGTACAGAATCGGAATTCTATCACCCTTTCCCTTGCCACCATCTTCTCTCCACTGCTCTCTTTGTTTATTCTTGAAGCGGAAGAAGGGTTAGGAAGCTGCCTGAAATTCAAGGGGCCACAGGTCTCAGTGACACTAACTTCTGCCATCTCCACCACCCTGAAGAGTTGTGCCCACGCCTCTTCTCTGCTGCAGGTGGGCACGGAGTAGTCTCCCATGTGTTTGGCGTCAGAGTTGAGTGTCTATCAGTCTCTCTTGTTGACTCAAGCTAATCAATTGAATATTGATTTCATGTACCATTTCCACTTAAGTGGTTCTCAAATAATACTTGGTCAATGTACATTTAAAACCTTTGCCATGGAGAGAAATCAGYGCCTAGGCCCTTTCAGAGGCCGACCTTGCCCAATGCCATGCCTCACGGCTCCGTCTGCAGTTGGATGAATATGCTTCCCTTCTTAAATATGCGTTTGATTTACACTGCCAGTTTTCTGTCCTGTGACTGGGAAACTTTAGATCTCTTTAGAGATCTGCAAAAACTGTGTAATTTTCATTGATGCATACAGTTGCCTCCTTAAGTTTGCCTGTGTGTGTGTGTGTGTGTGTGTGTGTGTGTGTGTGTTTTAATTCTTGGGTAGTTTATGAGGTTATCAGTGCTCTGAAAATCGTATAGAAAATTCCAGAAATAAACACGTTTGTTTAAATAGCTTTTATTGCATTATGTCTTCATAATTGATTTGCTTTATTAGTAATTGTTATTGTTAATCTCCCCTCTTCTTTAAGAGGCAGAATGTTGGTATGATGGTCCAGGCTGTGAACCCTCTCTTGCCTCAACCCCCTGAGTGCTGAGGCTATGGTGTTTCATCATAGAGTGTATTTACAGGGGAAGCAATCAGAGTCTGGGTACCACCCAGGGCTGCCTGGTTTCAGGCACCCCGTACACGGTCTTGGAACTTGCCCTTCACGGACTGGCCCTACCTTCCCAGGTGTAGATTCTGGGAAAGGACAGGAGGTTGGGAGAAGCTTGTCACACAAATGGGAAAAGGGTCTTTAACCAGAGCTGCCAGGCTTGCTACACTTCCCAGGATGGCCTTGTCTCACAGGGACTGTTCAAGTGGCTTTTCCTCAACTCATCAGGCTTGGAAAGTCAGCTTCTCCAGAATCACCAATAGAGGTGGTTAAATCTTTGGTTAGAGTCTTCCTGAGTTCAGGTGACATCCCTAAGAGCAGCTGCTGCGGTACAGCCGTGCCTTTGATACTGAGCTCCCAGCCCCTGTCAGCGAGCCTCTCTGTAGTTCTCGGTCCTGCTCATTAGCTGCCCTGAGCTCCGCCCTCCGGGCAACTCTACACTGCAGAAACGTCCCAGCACCTGTCTACTCCCCGGAGTAACTAGACTTGGTGAAGGGCCAGGCATAGAGACCAAGGTTTGAAGATGGCAAATATGGCCTGCAGATGTATGTTGTTCAGTGCGCATAGTGTCTTATCCTCCAAATAAGTTAATACACAAAATTGGTATGTAAAATACAAAATATCAGACAATTTGGGACGATAGATCCTACATCCAATCACAGCAATGTTCACTAGTCCTGAATAATGGTTAATTCTTCATATATCACCTTTCCCCCTCAGTCCCCATAACTTCCTATTGCCTTACTCTAGTCTTGCTCGTTTTATAACCTGCAAACCTCAGTATATACCCCCGGAAGCAGTTACTTAAGAATCAAAAGCAAATTTGTGATCCAACGGATGGATTGATAAGGCTAAGTAATTTTGAGACTTTATTTACCTGGAAATTCCTGTGAGTCGTGACAGGCTTGGAAGCTGAAGTATGAAATGATTAATAACTAAGAACTGATATTGGCTGGGGAGACCCTGGAGCCTCTGAAACAACTCAGGCCTTTACCATGTCTCTTGGTTACCCATCATAATTAGATGGTAGGGCTCTATTGCTGAAGACACTACCCACTTTGGACATATAACAGAATAACGACCAGGAAAACTGTCTCCCTGCTCGACTGCTTACTTAATACTAGTGTGTGCTCTGAGGGACGCTGCAGGAGACACATCAGTGGTCTTACTCTGTACTGAGCCATGCGTGCTCCAACACTGACCTGCCGGCAAGGTATCCCCATGGCAGCAATTGCAGCATGCTGGTTATGGGGGTAATGGGCCCCTTTTGGATCAGTTATGAGGGTTGTTCCACAGGAGGAATTTCAAAACCCGGTCAAAAGCCCAAGACCGGGGATCTCATAGGCTCTGGGGAAAAGATGGGTATGGGAGACCTACTGCTTTACTAAATGATCACATTGTCACACTGGACCTTAAACATTTATGTTTATACCCATAGGTTTGTGTCACTCCCAGGTATCGTTAGAGAAGCCTCTTTTTGCAGAGGGGCTAACGAATGCAGTATTGACCAAAGCGCCTAGTGTAAACGCTGAGTGCTCAACATGGATAGATCGCCTGTATCAATACCCAGGGCTCAGGGAACTTCACTGAAGGGGAAGTAGAGAGAATTTAAGAGCCCTGGATGGGAAGGAGAGCTGTGAAGTGCTGACTTCTGGACATGGCGTGGCTCTCYGGCATGCATCAATCCACAGCTGTCGTGGTTATCTTCTGTATGTGATCTCTGTACAGGATCAAGCCAGTCAAAATTTTAGCATGAATAGAGGACAGGCCCCCTGGCTCCCYCCACCCCCATAACTGGAGGAGCTATTGGCAYTTGATTACTGCTGATGGGGGGAGAGTCACTCTYCTTGGTACATCTGGCCAGTGGCAGGTTGCTCCTGCCCCAGTGGAGGAGCGCACACCCATGTGCCCGTGGCTAACACTAATTAGACCCACAGGGTTATGAATATCAAAAAATAAAAGTAAAAATAAAAATAAGACATGAGGCTGGGCAGAAGATGCAGGGAAGGATATGATTAACATTGACTGTGTACATAGASGGGATTTTCAAACAATAMAAAATAATATCAAAACATAAGGAAACCTAAAACTCAAATGATGAGGAATTGAACTTTTCAAATACTTTGAAGCCGAGGGGAAATGAATCAATGCTGTCCCACTAATGATGCTGTTTATTGTGGCTGGCCTTCCCATAGNTACATGTACACATATACATGTGTGTATGTGTGTGTATGTATGTGCGTATTAAACTGTTTACTTTGCTGCCTGGCTATTGTGTTGCTTCTGACATTGGCTCTYAGCTTCAAGCTCTGTTCCTACAAGGTYGGTGTGCCATCTCCYCTTACTKTGCTATGGTTGTGTAGAAGGAAGACTTGTGTAAATGGTGCACCAACACTGAGCCTCTGCCAGAGAGTGTCATGCTTCCCAAGTACCTCCTACTGTCTGACAAGGCTGCATCTTTTGCTGTTTTCTAGAACACACAGAAGGAGGTGACAGAAGCAGGGGGAAAGCCATCTGGAACCACAAGTATTGGAAGGTCTTCTGCCATCATAGCTGTTTGATCTCAGGTGAGTGTTCCAACGTCTCTCAATCTATTTCCTAACTGTGCCACAGGACCAATGACCGGTACTCCATAGGGTTCTGGGGATGATCGACAGATTCCATGAGACCATGTGTGTAAAGCCCCAGACAAGAGGCAAAGCTCAGGAAGGAACAGGGGATGATTACATGTTGGATGAGCTCTTGAGAAGTGGGATAACATTGCGGGCAATGGCGCAGCTTCTGGAGTTAGACCACCTGCATTCTCAGCTCAGCTTCTTCCATGGCATCTTTATGTATCAGTGTCTTCTTCACCTGCAAAACCAGGATGACAGCAATGCAAAGTTTCCAGCCACAGAGTTATCCTTTGAGTGAGATGATGTGTGTCATTAGTACATTGTGTGTGTGTGTGTGTGTGTGTGTGTGTGGTGTTTTTATTTGTGTGTGTTGTGCAAGAGAGGAGGGAGAAAGAGGAGGGGAGAGGGAGAGAGAGAGAGGTAGAGAGAGAATGCATGTGTACTGTGGCACACAGTTGAAGGGAAGAGGACAACCTTCAGGAGTTGGTTCTCTCCTTCCACTGTGTAGACCCTGCGAATCAAACAAACTCAGGTTGTCAGGTTCAGTGGCAAATGTCTTTATCCATGGAGACTTCTTGCTGGTCCTTTTAAGAAGTTTTTATTACCTTTAATTTATTTACAGATGTGATGATTTAATACATGTTAAAACGCGCACACACACACACACACACACACACACACACACACACACACAGTGCCATACTCATAGCAAGCAGCTACATAAACTTATCATAAGTGTAGATTTGGTAGTTAGTGGTGTATTTAGAGTCCTTAAAACATGAAACAGGTCTTTAAAAACATCCCYGCTCTCTTAATACAATAAAGTCATTGCCAGTGATACCCTTGTAATCAAAAGCAACCGTTATGTTTCCTTTAAATGCATAGCATAAAAAATTGAAAAAGAATAAATTGCAACTTAGAAGATACATTAAATTTCACACTTTAACTGAACTTTTCTCTGACCAAATAGAAAAAATAATGCCCTGCCATTAATTTCAACACACACACACACACACACACACACACACACACACACACACACACACACACANACTCCAAGTGGTCATAAAAGACAGAATTGAGGTAACCCAAATCTCTCATCTTTATATTTGCTCTGAGTATTTACTTTAAATCTGCTAAATCAACACAGGWACATGTCACACGGCTGGAGGTAGAGACRCAGACTATGAGAGAAGTATGCACTAGCGATTCTGAACCTTTGCAAAACCATCCTGTTAATGCACAGCTTGGAGCTGAGTCCTGTGGGATGGGTCCCCTCACCAGCTGGGACTTTCCTGAGTTGCCTTGCAGCRGAATGCAGTATTTATTAAATCGCAGCAGTTAATAATAAAAAAAAAAAAACGGCGTTAATTTGAGGCTCATGTTTCTTTTGTCAAACTCAACAGGTGATGAAGCTGATATTTAGAAGTTAAGCTAAGAGAGGATCCTTTACACAGAAGAGGACGCATCACCAGCCCTGCGGAGAACTGCAGGGTCGTGGAACAAATCTGCAAACAACTTTCCGTCCACTTTCTGGTTGGCTTAGCAATTCACTGTACATGAAACTTCATTTCAAGACACCCCTCCCCCCAACCTCAATTTCCTGTACTTTGAAGTTTTCCTTAAGTTGTGTACCTGGATTTTCCGGAAGCAAATGACCAGTGTTCCCTGCCCTGATGAGAATTTCAATGGGTTTGGAAACAGCTTTTGCCCACTTAGGATCTGATCTTTAAAGATTTGGAGAGTCTTTTCTACTTCTTCTTCCTCCCCACTTCTTCCCCTACCCCCTCCTGCTCCTCCTCCTCCTTCTCTTCTTCAATGGTTTTGTTTTTAAGACAAGGTCTTAGCATGTGCTGGACCATTATTCCTGGCTAAAATTATGGCTTAAATCGATGCTCTCATTGTCTGCTGTGCAGTTTCACCATTCTATTTCCTTATTTACAAATCTTTAAGTACGTGAAAAGTATTTCAGCATTTCTTCATATGCTGAAATGAGAAACAAAAACACTTGGTTCAGAGTAGATTCTGGGGCTATGTATGATGGTAAAAGAAGACTTAGAAATACATAGGAATTATTAATGTAATTATTAATTCATTTTTATTCATTGATCAACTCGAGATTCTATATGGTGGTTTAAAAACTTGTGAAATTAATTTGGCAGTTAAAGTTAACAAATGTTCCTCTTTTCTTCGGGTGCCTGTCATTTGAACATTCCCATTTATTTCTATTAAAATATTTAAAAGGATTCTTTAATTGCTTTTGTCAGTAGTTATTATATTAAAGATTTCTATTAGTTTTAAAAATGTCTCATTTTATTGTCTTCATTTTTCTCATTAAAGAAACAGGTCCAGAAAAATGAGTTCAATTTAGTAGCCGACAACTGCCCATCCACTGTTGAGTCTACTAATAAATTATGCTTGGTTCGTGCAATACTAGAGGTCCTGATGTTAATCTTAAAAAAAATCAAGACTGATTGAAAAACATGTTTAAAATGTGACTTTGTAAAATAGTCTGAAGACCTTGAGAAAAACCCAGGACAAACATTGGTTTGATACAGTTAAGGCAAAACTTTGCGTTAACTTCAGAGATTTCATTTTCTATTGAGGCCTTGTTTTAGCTGGTACTCATTTGAAGTTGTTGAATGCACATAAGAAATCAAACAGAAAAGGAAATAAAGTAAATTGGAGCCTTTGGAAATACAGATATAATTGTGGATAAGAACTGGGCAATTTAATGTGAATAATTATGCTCCTACAGCTGGTTAGCAAAACTGGGCTGGATTCATTTTCTCTATTTACCAACTTTCCTCACTGGAGACTTTTGCTATGAGAGAGCCTGGTCACCTGGCTGGGAATGGAAAATGRAGTCATTCATGTTCTTGTAGCACAAAGAAATGCTATAATGATTCTAACACATAAAGAAGCCAATGATAACGTGAGACAAGTCTGTATCCTTATGACATTCTCAACTAGAGGCCGAGTAGAGCTAACTTAGCTCCAGCTCATACAAACCTGAACTCATATCYAATGGAACAGTCATCTTTCAACCAACATCTGATACTAGTTAGCGTGCCTCAATCTTAACTACAGTCYCTTATATTATTTTTGTGTGAGTGTCTTGCATCTGATGCACATTTGACACACGGAGAGTAGTTCTATGAAAGCCACAATCAAGAACAAAAAGAGTCAATAGAAACAGACACATAGATGTCCCAAGCAAGTACTTTTAAAAGGTGAAAATAGATGTGTCAAGGCAAAAACTGAAGAGGCAGAAGAAAATGGACGGAAATAGAGAGAATGTCCATGGGGATGCAGCTGAGATAGGACCATGGGATTGTTAGAATGGAATAATGGGAACTGTGTGAAACTAAGAATTAAGTAGGTGAGCTATATAGCTGTGTAGAAATAGAAAGGGGGATTTATAAACTTGAGAAAAAGCTGAAGAATGTCACTTATGCTGGGGGAGGAGCAGAACAAGAATGGACTAAGTTTAAATGTCATTGAAATCCTGAAGGGAGAGAAATGATGCAACAAAAATGACGGWAAGGATGTCACTGCTAACCTGAAATTATCTGAACTCAATCCAGAGAAGCCCTGCAGTCCCCAACAACAGAGCTGCGGTAAGGAAACCGACATATTGTAGACATATTRTAGTCAATCTGCTGAAACCAAAGAAAGATCAAAAGAGAAATCTTACCAGCAAGCAGAGTGAAAAGCTTGATTCCTCACAAGGGCAACATGAAGAATTGCTGCAGTTCTCAACAGAGGCTATGGAAGTTAAGAAGAAATAGAATTATCTTTACCAAGAGAGAAAAAAAAAGCATCAAGCAATTTAGCATTAGACACCTAGCAAAATCCTTCAAAGGTGAGTGACAAATTTCTCTCCAGAAACTGCCAGAATGAATACAGGAGCATAAGCCACAGACAGAAAGCAAACAGTACATCCGTCAACAGCCCTGGATACAGACTGTATAAAGAACTCCTGGAATTGAACAGTAAGAAGATAATCCTTTAAAATGGCCAAAAATATTTTGATCTACACCCCCTCCCAAAAAAAAAAACAAGTAAACAAACAAATCCAATACACAGAAATGGCTGTTGGAAACATGAGAAATCATTCTGATTTTGTTATTAGGAAGTGACTAGGAAAATAAATGTAAACCAAAATAACTGCTTACTCACTCGAATGGCTGAAGTTAAATAGACAAACACTACCAACCGTTAGTACAATTTAAACTCTTGTCATTGCTGATGGGAACGTAGAACTGTAGAAGTGCAGTAAATATTTGGTTTTTTTTTTTTTTTAGTGTACTAAACATATAATTATTTACACAATCTAGCACATCTTTACTCAGTTAATTTGCCTAAGGGACAAGCCARGAGAATCTCAAGAAAGATCCCAGACAGTTCATMGCTGCYTTTTTCATGATAAATAGATCCCAGACATAATACAGGTGATCACCAGCAGGGTAAGGAAGAACCATCTTCCTTAGATTGGAGGAAAACATCTCCAGTTGCAAGGACAAGGACTTTTGAAGAGCTGTGTGTGTGTGTGTGTGTGTGTGTGTGTGTGTGTGTGTGTGTGTGTGTGTTCTTGTTTCTTTCCTGTTCCTGTGATAGACCATTCTTTCCAAAAGCAACCTCCCCTAAACTTGGAGGTAGGAACTGTGGACGGATGTTCCTTGTTATCTCCCCTACAGACTCATACTTCGCTAGCTTTTTATTCAGTCTAAGAACTGTCTAGCATTGGTTAGGCTCTCCAACAYAAGCTAATAATCAAGACAGTCCCTCATATCCATGCCCACAGAGGAAGCTGATCAAGGCAATTATTGAAGTGAGGCCTTTCTTACAATAGTGTCAATTAACAATGTGTGTCAAATTGACAGCACAGTGTGATATGGGAAAAATTTTGACTGCTTAAAGCAACAATAATAACTTTATATTGATGACRTCTATGACATAGGAGGCACAGATTCACAACAACATATGGAGAAGAGTTGGAAAATCAATGATAAATTCATAATTTTAAGAACAAAAGGTGACACTGTATATACTAAAGATAAAAAGAAGATTGCAATATTAGTATTTCTATAATATTTCTGTTTATAAAAATCCATTCTGGGCACTAGAAAGAGGGTTCATTAGTTAAGAGCACATTCCTGCTCTTTCAGAGGACCCACATTGGATTCCTAGCACTCTTAACAGATAGTTCATAACTACTTTCAACTGCAGTTCAAGGGAATCCAACGCCCTCAGACTTCTGTAGCTACCTGTAGCCATGTGGTGAACATAAACACATGCAGGCAACACATACACGTAAGGACAAAATAAAATAAAAAAAAATGTGACCTGTCTAGTTAGGAAAGGTAAACTTTCATCTGAAGGCTAAATTAAGTTTTCATATGCAATTCATCTTGTTGACTGAATATAGTGGAAAGTGCATTTACAAAGTTCCCTGTGATGGATGAAGTGGTGGAAAGAATGGGCTTAGTGCTTTGTTGMTTTGGGTAGTGCAGCATGCTGCACCTAGAGCCTTGGGCATCCTAGACATGAGCACTCTCRGTGAGCTGCATCCYTAGTCAAAACTAGCTCTTCTCAAAGCAACTCACAATGCAAGGAAGGTATGGCGRAGCAAAGGCTCTTCTGTGGTGCACATGGATCTAATACTCAGGCCAACGGTGTTAGCTCTCCAATTGGTCAAAAGTCTGGCTCTCCTTATTCTTCCTCTCAYATGAATACTTGAAATGACACTCAGTAATAAATCTGAAACTGGCTGATATATAACTCCAGCTTTATCAGTAGTTATTTTAAATAAAAACATTCTAAATATATACATCGAAACACAGACTAACAGATGGATTTAAAATAAATCCTGCCTATACAAACAAACAAACAAA